>PVJD01003121.1:0-173373 GCA_004026545.1 Mormoops blainvillei
GTGAAGATGGGGCTCAAGAGGACAGTGCTGCACCCCCAGTACAACCCCAGCATCCTGGACTTCGATGTGGCCCTCCTGGAGCTGTCAGGGCCCCTGGTCTTCAACAAGTACATCCAGCCTGTCTGCCTGCCCCTGGCCATCCAGAAGTTCCCTGTGGGCCGGAAGTGCATGATCTCCGGCTGGGGTAACACGCAGGAGGGAAACGGTGAGTCCCCGGCAGCCATGGGCCCAATGCAGCTGTTTTTTATATATGAAATTTTATTGGTACACAGCCATGCCCATTTGTTGCAGATGGCCTGTGGAGGCTTTCCTGCTACAAAAGCAGAGCTGAGTAGTCCCAACAGAGGCTGGCCTGTGAAGCCAAAAATACTTACTCTGTGGCTGTTTCTAGAAAAAGTTTCAGACCCTTGTGCTATACCCTTTAGAGGCCCCAAGAGTTAATGCTTCCTTCGAAAACTCAGATGGTCTCCCTGCAAGTCACCCAAGGTGTTAGGGAATCTGCTTGGAGACAGTGGCAGGACCCTAGAGCTTTGAGATGGGATTCTGGGCTCCACCTCCTTCGTGGAGCTATGTGACTCAGTTTCCCTGCAACACTATGAGCCTCAGTTTCTTCATCTGCAGGATGGGATGGTACCTTTAAGAGCTAAACAAGACAGTGAATGGTGATCACTCTGTGTCATTGGCGGGGGGGATCTCCTTTTCCTGGCAGCAACGAAGCCAGACACACTACAGCGGGCGTCCGTGGGCATCATAGACCAGAAGGCGTGCAGCGCCCTCTACAACTTCTCGCTCACAGACAGGATGCTCTGTGCCGGCTTCCTGGAGGGCAAGGTCGACTCCTGCCAGGTAGCATTCAAAGGGGGATTGGGTGGGATTCAGACGAAGCAGCCACCCCCTTCCACCTGGCAGTGCTTCCTGTGTGGACTCCAGGATAGAAGGAAAAGGATTTTCAGTGGGGGGAAAATCAGGAGATGAACTAAATGTCTTTAAATGTATAATTTAGAGAAATTATAGTATGTCCAAGCAGAAGATGAGGTAGCAGTTTAAAAGTATGTGGCAGATATATACAAAATGTATACCTGCTTAAATATATCTCTGTATACATGTTTAAAGCCATATTGTATATACATACATATTTTAAAAGATGTACAATGTATAGTAACTGAAAAAAAAAAGCTAATTTCAGATTAGTACACATCTGACCACAATGTCCAACAGGATTCCCTCCTGGAGAGGTGGGGCATGGGCATGAGGGTGGGGCTGTCCCTGTCCCTGTGGCCCAGTGTCCCCATGCTATATCCTCCTGCTCCTCTGATGGGCCTCCCCCACTGTGGGAATGCGTGGGGTCCTGGCAGTGTCCTCTGCAGAGAGGTGCCGGATGGTCACAGCCAGCCCTATTTCCTTCCTTTTAGGGTGACTCTGGGGGCCCCCTGGCCTGTGAGGAGACTCCTGGTGTGTTTTATCTGGCAGGGATTGTCAGCTGGGGGATTGGCTGTGCTCAGGCCAAGAAACCCGGCGTGTACACTCGAATCACCAGTCTGAAGGGCTGGATCCTGGACATCATGTCCTCCCAACCCCTCCCCTCCCCTCCCCCCTCCACCACGAGGACGCCTGCCACCACCATTCATGTTCCCAGGACAATGGCTGGCCTCACGGTCCTGGGGGTCACAGCCAGCAAACCTACCCTCCAGACCATCAGCAGGGCAACCAGCCAACCTGCCAACAGGACTGCCACTGCTATGAGCACCACTGCTAGGGGACAGACGCCACCTACAAATGCCTCATGGACCACCAAGGACTCCCAGCTACCAGGTACTGGGAGGAATGGAGTGACACATGTGGGTGGCAGGGATCGTGTATCGGTCTTTTAGGGCTGCTGTCACAACATCCCACAGGCTGAGGGGCTTAAGCTACAGATATTTCCTGTCTCCGGGTCCCAAGCCTCTCTCCTTGGCATGGACACAGCCATCTTCTCCCTGTGCCCTCACATGGTCATCCCTCTGAGTGTGTCTGTGACCCGATCTCTCCTTACTACACCAGTCATATTGGATGAGGACCCATACCAATGACCTCATTTTACCTTAATTATTTCTTTAAAGGCCGCATCTCCAAATACAGTCGTATTCTGATGGCCTGGAGATCCGTGCTTTAACTTTGGATTTTGCAGGGACACAGGTCAGCCAATCCTCACCCTGACAGGGCACCCACGCTGATTGGGCAGACCTACTCCCTCTAGTGGCAAATGCCTTAACCTGCAACTCCTGTCTGCTCCCATTTTAAAAAGGCAACTTCAGGGGCACCAAGGTACACCGGCGCATTCCTGACGGTGGGGGCAGGAGGGGTCCCCGTGAGGGAAGTTCTCCATCCGCTCATTTCGTGCTCATAAAGCCCTCCTCTGTGCCAGGCACCATGCTAACCTAACCTCAGGTGCAGCAGGGGACCAGAAGGTCAAGAAACAAACTCAGAATAGAATAGTACATGGTTAGGAGTGAAAGGAAGACAAAGCAGGAGGGCAAAGCTGGGGCCCGGGGTTGGCTGGTCTCCCAGGCTCCTGTTACAGGCCGAGGGGGTGTCTAACTGGCCAGTAGGGACATGAGAGAGAAAGTACCCCTGAGATCTCTCCACTCATGTCTAAAATGCTGAGTTCACTTTTACTAACTAATAATCAGAACTATAGGAAGTTGCTGTATTTGTAGGTCAGAAAATAAAGCCCCATCAAGTACGGGCAATTTCGCATGGTTGAGGCTAAGACCGAGTTAGTAGAAACCATCTGTAGTGCCGGGGGACTAAAGAGAAAACACTGGCTTCTGCATGACATGGGATGTGCCAGGCGGACCCCATATTAGTGAACCCACCCATCCCCCAGGCGAACGTGAACTTGAGGCTCTCACATCCAGATTCTGGAGACCATGTCTGGGCTGCCACCTTCATTCAGGTGGGGGGGCAGGGACCAAGCTGCCTCTGGGAGGCCCCCGAAGAGGGCAGATTCTCAGCGCACAGGCTGCTGGTCTATGCAGGCTGTCTCACTGCAGACTTCCCCAGTACTTCCCACTGTCCCAAGTGCCCTGTCATTCTCACAGTGACTCCTTACAGAGACTGATCCAGGGAGATCTCTCTGCTTCTTTCCTCTGTCATCAGTCCTACTCCCTGGGCCTCTCCTAGGTCCACATTGTCCTTTAGGTCAGGGGTAGGCCAGGGTGTGTGTCCATAACTTAACCCCATTACAGAGAACCTCATTACAGAGAAGCTAGGGGAAAACTACCCATAATCCCACTGCCCTATCATATCCTTCATAATGTGTCACGAGGGTTCTTATCTTTTCTCTCTGCACATATTCATTCAGTGTCCTGGCTTCATCTGCCTAAGCCATCCAGGTGCAGACCTAAACCCACGAAGTCAAGTGTATGGGCTCTTTGCAACAAGGCAGCTCACTTACCAGAGGACCCAGGGATGGCTCACCAAACAAAGCAAGTCAGGTTGTCAGGAGGTCAGGATCTGGAGCGGAGTGGGGTGTAGGTGACCTTGAGATGAAGCAGTGTTTACACGGGGTCAGACCAAAGCAGACCATGTGCCAAGGGCCTGGACATGAGTGTGGAGGGCAAGGAAGATCTCGGTCCTGTCTCCTTAGGAACCTCAGTTAAGACTGAGGTGACATGTTGAGGCTGGAACCCCCGTATCTGAACCCTGCACCTGGACTAGAAATCAAGGCAGAGTTTTGGTGACTTAGACCCTCCAGACCCAGGGGAACCTTGCCTTCACGGCATTTTCTGCAGTCTGGGTCTCGGACACGAGGTTTCTGGCAGGGACACTCAGAACATGGGTGTTTGACACTGTACAGCTGTAGCTGTTCTTGGGAGAAACACTTTCCTGTTAGTTCCCCAGCTAGCTTCATCTGGATCTGGCCTCTAGCCTGATTTTCACTTTTCCAGTAGCTATGGGCTGCGGATTCCTCACCTGGGGGCCCAGAGATGGAGAAAGGCCCTGAAATGGCAGGCATTGTCCTCTGTGGGGGCAGATTCTCCAGGAGACGGACTGCAGCTTCCTTCAGATTCCCCAGGCCTCTTGGCCCTGGGCAGGGGCCGAACAGCGTCAGGAGGCTAGAGGCAGTGAGGCTAGCAGGGGTGGGGCAGGCGGCCTCTTGCCTCCCACCTCCTCTTCCAGCTGAAGCAGGGGCAGGTGGGCCTTTCCTAATTCTGGAGGGCAGGAGAAGCAGCTGGGTGGTGGGAGAGTGGCTGGGGAAGGGGGCTCATTCCGGAGTGGAAAGTGCCCTGTGGGAGTCAGGTGGGTAGTTCCCCTGATGGGGGATAATGGGTCCCTGCGGCACCCCCTTGAAACCACCCTTGTGCTTTCCAGAGGAAGATTAAGGTCGATTGAGGCCCCAGGCACAGAAAATATTGGACCCCTTAAAAAAAAGAGACAGGGAAAATAAAAACACATGCCTTCAGAAGTCGGGGTCCACCGTTAAATCCACCTCTGGTGCTTTCTACAACTGTGTTCTAAGGGGTGCACCTTGGGGTGGGAGTGGAGTGTCATAGCTCAAAGGTCTCTGGGAAGACAAGCTAGCACAAGAGCTAGTGGGACATGGCAGGGGTCTCCTGGGCAGTGCCAAAGGGTGTGCAAAGGTCCTGGGCCAGCAGGGAACCTGGCTCCTACGGGAGATGCCTGGGAAGGGGTGGTTGTGGGAGGGGGCACTATCCTGGCCCCCGTCCAGGGAAGAGGCAAGGCCCCAATGCCAAGGTTATAGGAAACACACTTAAACGCATTTCAAGTATTTGAGAAAAGCACAGAAGAGGCACATTTGTAGGACCAAGAGCCAAGTCCAGTGTTTCTTTGTGCGGAGTTTTTTGGAAGTGGGTCCCCCACCCCACTTAAGAGGCCGCGCAAAAGGCATCTTTTATCCTCCCGACAACCTGCGCCCACTCCCCTGCAGGCTGCGGCCTGGCGCCAGTAGCCACACTGACCAGGATCGTGGGCGGCAGTGCTGCAGGCCTTGGGGAGTGGCCTTGGCAGGTGAGCCTATGGCTGCGGCGCCGGGAGCACCGCTGCGGGGCCGTGCTGGTGGCAGAAAAGTGGCTGCTGTCTGCTGCGCACTGCTTCGACGTGTGAGTCCAGCCCACCCCCCTGCCCGTCAGTGGTTCACCAGGACTGACTAGTGACCCCAAAACTTACTGTCATGCTTCCAAGCCGTTGCCCGGAGTGCCCCCACCCCAACTGAGACTCACTGCCACCCCTACTCTGTGCATTTACCCCTGCCCACCCACCACACGTGGCTGTGGGGGCCCAGCCCAATCCCCGTCCTGGCCTCCCCAGTCCCTGCAAACCACAGCCTCTCCCAGCCCAGGGCCAGGCTTGCTGGTGATGCTGGGTCTCCGAGCTCCCTTGGTGGCAGGCTGCTCAGTAGCGTGGACCAGGCCAGGGGCCTGCCCTCCATGGAGATGTCCAGCTCTTGGGTGTGTGGGGTCAGAGGGAATGGCAGGCAGGGCAGGGTGTCCTCTGGGCACCAGGGCCCTAAGATTGGGAAAAATGGAAATAGTTTGTGGTGTCACCTCATTGCCCTGGGTGCATTTCAGGCATAGACACCCCCTCACTGTCCTAGGAGGAAAGGATGACTCAACCTCATTTCCAGATGAGCCACCCAGGGCCCAGAGAGGCCCAGAGAGGCCCAGAGAGGCCGAGTGCCCTGCCCAAGGTCCCTGGCTGATCCCCTGGGGCACAGGCAAGGATGTGGCCACAGCTCCACGGGGCAGAGTCCAGAGAAGCCCCAGGCAGATGGGAACGGAGCGCAGGGATTCAGGCCAATGCCTGTCCCCGCACCCCGCAGCTTCGGAGACCCCAAGCAGTGGGTGGCCTTCCTGGGCACACCGTTCCTGAGTGGTGCTGATGGGCAGCTGGAGCGTGTGGCTCGTATCTACAAGCACCCCTTCTACAACCTGTACACTCTTGACTATGACGTGGCACTGCTGGAGTTGGTGGGGCCCGTGCACCACAGCCGCCTGGTACGGCCCATCTGCCTGCCTGAGCCTACTCCCCGGCCCCCTGATGGGGCACGCTGCGTCATCACCGGCTGGGGGTCGGTGCGTGAGGGAGGTAGGCAAGTCCCGTAGGTGAAGCCAGGCCGCGCACTCGGGGGTTAGTGGTCTAATGGGATCAGGAAGGCCTCCAGCCCAGTCCCACATGGCCCCACCATCTGTCTCACCCGCAGGCTCCATGGCGAGGCAGCTGCAGAAGGCAGCAGTGCGCCTCCTCAGTGAGCAGGCCTGCCGCCGATACTACCCGGTGCAGATCAGCAGCCGCATGCTGTGCGCTGGCTTCCCGCAGGGTGGCGTGGACAGCTGTTCTGTGAGCGCAATTTAAAACTGAAATGGGGGCTCTGCCAGAGACCAGGTCCCATCCATGTGGGGAGGAGTTTAAGGTTCTCTTTGCTTTAAAACCCAACTAGTACTTAGTCTTTGGTACAAACTTAAGCTGATCAAGCAGGGAACCTTTTCCGCCTCAGAGGTTCCAATGGACATCCATCACCAGCCAGTTTCCACCCCACCACAGCCTCACCATGGCCCTGCAGGGGAGGGATGGGAACAGGCTGTCATGTGAGGCCCAGCCCTGCTAGGGAACTACAGCGGCAGGTGTCCACAAATGTCTGCCAGCCATACGAGTGGCTCATCCTGGCATCGGACCTATTTCCAAGATAATAAAAGTGAAGCTCGCAGGGGCAGTCATCCACTTGGGGTCACACAGGGAAGCCAGGCGACACTCCTGTGGTTGCCAGTCACACAGGGTGTGCAGATCAGGTTAGTCCTTCCTTGGCCCAAGGGCTACTACTGGGGAGGTACTGGCCTGCCCTGAGCACCTTTCCCCTCTTCTCCCCTCAGGGCGATGCTGGGGGACCCCTGGCCTGCAGGGAGCCCTCCGGCCGGTGGGTGCTGACTGGGGTCACCAGCTGGGGCTACGGCTGTGGGCGACCCCACTTCCCAGGTGTCTATACCCGGGTGACTGCTGTGAGAGGCTGGATCATGCAGAACATCCAGGAGTGACACCCCATGGCTGCCCAGGCCTGGAAGGAAAGTTGTGAAGGCAGCAGGAACCAACCAGCCACCAGTCAGCCACCAGCCTGAGAAGGGGAGTCCATTCCAGGTGGTGGATGGTGGTGCTGTGGGTAGCAGAGTACAGTTTTACTGTATATTTTGTTCCAATAAAAAGCCCCTTTTCCCTAGCCTACTGGCTCAGCACCTCCACATCACAGCAGGAACAACTTGCCTGCCCATCACCCAGGGTCCAGAGATGGGATGACGCATGGGGTGAGGGGCAAGGTCTCCCACGGAGAGAGCAGCCCCCCCAGCTTTTGGGGCTGAGATCAGCCTCATCTTCAAGGCTCCTTTTTGTGTGAACACATTGCCATCACCCAGGGAACCCAGTAACAAGGACCAAGGGGGAAAATGGGGGTGGGGGCAGAGGCTAAGGCTCAGTCTAGGCAGGGGACTCTGGTACACCTGACAAAGGCCTCCTTCAGGGAAGACACAAAGGGCTCTCTCCCTTCTTCAATTTATTTGTCAGCCCACCCCCTGGAAGTCACAGCTCAGGTGGGATCTAACAATACCCACCCCACCCCCAGGTCCACAGAATTCTATGGCCAGGGCTTGAGAATGACTGAGGCACACAGGAGGAGATGCCACTGTGCTGCCAGCACTTTGGAAAGGTCCAGGACCCCCAATTCCCCAACTACGCTCCCTGGCAGGAGGTGGGTTGGACGAAGGGGGGCGGGGAAGAATCCTAAGTGTCCTAGCATCAGTCTCATCCTCATAAACCAGGAGCAGGCAGGACGCACACGCCGGCCCCGACCTCACAAAGCACTTTATGGACACCGTGCACGGGTGGGGACGGGGACGGCCCTCTGGCTAGGCCAGGCCCCGCACGTCCGGGTCACATGTTGGCTCGTTCACGCTGCAGCCGCGAGTTGTAGGCGCGGGATACGGTGTTCCAGGCATCCATGTAGCGGTCCATACACATAGCGATGCACTTCTGCAGGCGGGAAGGGCGCGCGGCTCAGCTCTGGGCCGGTACACACACCGGGCACACAAGGGGGGACACACAAGAGGGGACACACACCCTCCCCACACACCCCCACCTCCACACCCGGACTACGCACGCGCAGCAGTTCCACCGCACCGCCGCATAAGTTCATGCATGCGCAGAGACACCTCGTCGGTCCCCGCCTGCGACCCAAGCTGACCCCAAGGGTCTCACCTGCTCCGAATTGTCCAGGGAGCCCCCCGGCTTTCCGATGCACTTCCGGAAGCACTTGTCCGTCATCCTCTGTGGGGACATGTGAACCCTCAGCCGCGACGCCCGCCCCCTGGCGGACCCCACCGCTCACGGCCCCGGGCCCGACTCCAGACCTGCAGCAGCTCCTGCGCGTTGGCCACAGCGATCTGCACCTTCACCTGCTCCATGATAAGCCCCGGGTCCAGCTTGCCGCTGCCCGAGCCCCCGAAATCCGAGCCGAAGCCACCTTCCATGGCTCCGCAAAGTTAACCGGCGAGGCCGCGTGCGCCGACCCGTACCTGCGCCGGAAGTTAGCCGCCCGTGGCTCCACGGGAAATGGAGTTCAGACGTGCTGGTGGCAGGGCAATGGACCGTACCGCCCACAAGCCGGCCGTTTCGTTGGGATCCGACATCCTGTGTTCAGACTCGGGGACCTTGGCCTCGGAGGGAGCGGTTGGCCCAGACCTGCTGCAGGGCAAGGTTAGGAAGTGGAGCCTGTCTGCACCTGCCAGTGGGCCTTTTTTCTTAGTGTGTGCGGATCTTAAACACTTCTCACCCGAAGAAAGAATATACCTGCCAAGAAGGACCCCTTGTGGTTATTTGGGCTTGAATTCATGATCGGTCTAGCAGCCATTGCTTACGGGGGCCTCTCACCTACATTGCATTTTGTGGAAAAGCTGCAGAGTGAGCTGCCAGCCTTGTTGACACTATCACAGCTGTTTCAATCGCCCCACCCCCACCTTTGCCCTCCTCCACCCAGCCCTGGCCCCACCCGCCCTTCCGTCTGGTCATCACCACACTGTTGTCTGAGTCTGTGGGTTATGTGTATATGTTCTTTGGATGTTCCCTTCACCTACTTTCATCCACACACCCTCTCCCCTCTCCTCCCTTCTGACAGCTGTCAGTCTGTTCTGTGTATACGTGCCTCTGTTTCTATTTTGTTCATCAGTTTATTTTGTTAATTAGATTTCACATGTAAGTGAGATTATATGGTGTTTGTCTTTCTCTGAATGGCTTGTTTCATTTAGCATAATAATCTCTGGGTCCATCCATGCTGTCACAAAAGGTAAGCTTTTCTTCTTTTTTATAGCTGCGTAGTATTCCATTGTGTAAATGTACCACAACTTTTTATCCACTCATTTACTAATCGGCACTTGGGCTGCTTCCAGATCTTGCTGCTATGAACATAGGAGTGCATACATTTTTTTGAATTGGTGTTTTGGGATTCTTAGGATATATTCCCAGAAGTGGGATTGATGGGTCAAAAGGCAATTCCTTTTTCAATTTTTTGAGAAAATGCCATACTGTTTTCCACAGTGGGTGCACCAGTGTGCATCCCTACCAACAGTGCACAAGGGTTCCCTTTTCTCCACAACGTTGCCAGCACTTGTTGATTTATTGATGAGAGCCATTCTAGCAGTTGTGAGATGCTTGCATTGTGGTTTTAATTTGCATCTCTCTGATTAGTGACATTGAGCCTCATTTGCATCTTTACTGACCAGTCAGAATGCATGGAACCAACAGTGGTATATGGGACAATCAAACTGTGCAAATTTGGAGTCCTCGTTTGCATGCAAATAGACTGATTGGGAACCAGAGGTGGGCGCTCTTCTCTATATAAGCCAGCCGCAATGCTGCCTGAACAGTGTCTGGCTGTATTGCTTCAGTTTGCAAGCTCAGGTGTAACACCTAATCCCCTTCTGAGCCCCTTCTTCAACTAAACTGTTTCACACCTGAGCTGGTCCACAGCTGAGCTCACGTGAACAGGCACCTGAAAGGATGCTTTCATTAGGAGGGGTGCATGTCAGGATGCTCACCTTATGGGTGAACTGAAGGGCAACACCACCCATTAGGAGGAGTACAAAATGGGTAACACATGCTCTGTCAGTTGGAGTGTTGTCCCGATGTGCCAAGGTTGCAGGTTTGATCTGCATTCAGGGCACATACAGGAAGCAACCAATGAATGCATAAGTAAGTGGAACAACACATTGCTCTTTCTCTCTCTTCCTCTCTCTAAAAATCAATAATAAAAAAAGAATGTGTATTCTGCTGTTTTGGCATAAAATGCTCTAAAAATATCAATTAAATCCATTCGGTCTAATGTGTCATTTAAGGCCACTGTTTTCTTGTTGATTATCTGTCTGGATGATCTATCCATTGATGACAATGGGATGTTACAGTCCCGTACAATTACTGCATTGCTGTTGGTCACTCCCTTTATAACTGTCAGTGTTTGCTTTATATGTTTAAGTGCTCCTACTTTGGGTGAATAAATGTTTACAAGAGTAATAGCCTCTTGTTGGAATGATCACTTTATCATTATGAAATATCCTTCTTTGTTTCTTGTTAAACCTTTATTTTAAAATTATTTTGTCTGATGTAAATATTGCTACCCCAGCTTTTTTTACATTTTCATTTGCATAAAATACCTTTTTCCTTCTCTTTACTTTCAGCCTGTGTGTGTCTTTTGATCTGAGCTGGATCTCTTGTGGACAGCATGGATATGGGTCATGCTTTCTTATCCATTCAGTCACCTTGTGTCTTTCTCTTTTTTTTAAGATTTTATTTATTTTTAGAGAGAGGGGAAGGGAGGGAGAAAGAGAGGGAAACATTGATCGGCTGCCTTCTGCCCCTACACATGCCCCAACCAGGGACGAACCCTCAGCCCAGGCATGTGCCCTGACCAGGAACCAAACCAATGACCCGTCGTGTTGTGGGACAGCACCCAGCCGGCTGAGCCGTACCAGTCAAGTCCACCTTGTGTCTTTTGATTGAGTCATTTAAAACATTTACATTAAGCCCTGGCTGGTGTAGCTCAGTTGGTTGGAACATTGTCCTGTAACTGTAGGATTGTGGGTTTGATTCCTGATGGGGGCACATACCTAGGTTGTGGGTTTAATCTCCTGGTCAAGGCACGTCCGAGAGGCAACCAATCAATGCTTCTCTCTCTCTCTCTTTCTCTCTCCCTTCCTCTCTCTCTAAAAAAAGCAGTGGAAAAAAATGTCCGCAGGTGAGGATAAAAAAAAATTACATTTAAAGTGATTATTGATAGGTATATAGTTATTGCCATTTTACTATTTATATTTATAATCCTTTTTTCTTCTTAAAGAAGTCCTTTTAACATTTCTTATAGTACTGAGATGCATTCCTTTAGATTTTTCTTTTTTTAATAGCTTTATTTTTTAATTACAGTTGACATAAAATATTATTTTAGTTTCAGGTGTACAGATAGTGGTTAGACATTTATGTAATGTACAAAGTGATAACCTCGATAAGTCCTATTACAGTCCTTTAGCTTTTTCTTGCCTGGGGAGCTCTTTATCTCTCCTTCAATTCTAAATGATAGCCATGCTAGGTAGAGTAGTATTGATTGTAGGTCCTTGCTTTTCATCACTTTGAATATTTAGTGCCAGTCCCTTTTAGTCTTCAAAATTTCAGTTGAGAAATCAGCTGACAGTCCTATGGGAGCTTCCTTGTAGGTGATTAACTGCTTTTCTCTTGCTGCTTTTAAGATTCTGTCTTTAAGCTTTAGCATTTTAATTATGATGTGTCTTGGTGTGGGCCTCTTTGGGTTTTTCTTGCTTGGGATTCTCTGCATTTCCTGGACTTGTATGTCCATTTCCTTTACTGGATTAAGGAAGTTTTCCATTGTTCTTTCATCAAATAGGTTTTCTTTACTTTGCTCTCTCTCTTCCTCTGGTACCCCAATGTGAATGTTGGTACTTTTGATGTTATCCCAGAGATCCCTTAAACTATCCTCATTTTTTAAATACTCTTTTTTCTTTTTTGGCTATTTTGATAGGGTGTTTTCTGCTACCTTGTCTTCCAATTGCTGATTCGATCCTCTGCTTTGTCTAATCTGCTGTTGATTCTTTCTAGTTCAGTCTTCACTGCAGCTATTGTATTTTTCACTTTTGAGTGGGATTTTTTTTAATGGTTTCTGTGTCCTTTTTTTTAATCTTCACTATCTTTTTATTGAAGTTCTTGCTGAATTCATCTATTTTTTTCCTAAGTTCATTGAACATCCTATATAATCAAGATGTTTTGAACTCTATCTGGTAGATTGCTCATGTCCATTTTGTTTAGGTCTTTTTCTGGAGTTTTCTCCTGTTTTTTCATTTAGGATATGTTTCTTGGTCTCTTCATTTTGGCTATATGAGGAGGGATCCTCCCAAAATGGAATTTATTTATAAAAAATTGTGTATTTATTCTTACACATTTAAACTTCAGTCACCTTCAAAATACTCTCCATTTGATGCAATACACTTAAGATGTTTTTCCACTGCTCAAAACAGTTTTAGAATTTGTCAGTTGTGATGCCTTTTAGTGCTTCTGCCTTTTTCTTTTTCACCCCTCCCACATCAGCGAAACATTTCCCTTTGAGGATTTTTTTCATCCTGGGAAACAAACAGAAGTTGCTCAGGCGGAGATCAGGCGCATAGGGAGGGTGGGGCACAGGGGTCATGCCATTTTTTGCTCAAAAACTGCTGAAAACACAGCAGGGTGTGAGGTAGGTGCACTTGTAAATCACCCATCATGAAATGGGCAAACATATTGAAAGAATCTTCAAAAAGACTTCACGGAAGCCAAATGCAGCCCCTCATGACAACGCCAGCTTGTACACTGATACAGCGGGGTTTCTAGAACTCTCACCTGGGGGGAAGCCTGTACTCCAAGGGGTCCTCCCTCCGGAAGATAATTCTAGGGGTTTTTTTGGGTTCCCCTCACAGGAGTGTTTGTTTCTGTGTATTAGGTAGATCTGCTGTCTCTCAGTCTTGGCAGGATGGCCTTATGTTGTAGGTGTCCCGAGGGGCCCAGTGGTTCAGTCTCCCTGGTCACCTCAGTTGGGTGCTCCCAGAGTGCCCCTTGTGTGGGTAAGGGCACTGTTGTAGTTGAGCCTTAATTGCTGTTGGCATGTAAGTGGGTGGGGTCGGCTCTCAGGTGGACTGGTTTCGAGGACTGGCCAAGACCAAAGTGGATGAGCTGCTGTTGCAGGGGCTGACCCCATGAAGCAGGACCTGCCCCATTGGGGCTCTGGTGCCTGCTGACACAACTCTTTGGATACATTGTTTGTGGAGTTCATTGGTCTGAAGCCGGCCACTGTGTGTGTTGGTTCTAGGGCCTCTTGTGCAGGCCAAGGTCAGCCTGTGCCTGGTCTGGAGCCACCTGGTAGGAACTACAAAGCAATCCGCAGCTGGTAGTTGTCTGAGCTGAGCCTGGAGGCGCATGGGCGGGCCATGCTGCGAGCGGAGGCTGGCTGCCACAAGTGGCAAGTCTGGCACTGTTCAGCAAGAGGCACAGGTCATACCAAGGCCAGCCACTACCTACCTGGCACCAGCAGAGCTATGAATTTTTAGGAAAGTCTGTAGTGCAGGCCAAGGCTGGCTGCCAATAAGTTAACTGCCACTGAAAGAGGCTTAAACGGTGCTCCAGCTGTGTGTGCTGTATGGGGGGGCAGAGACTCTCAGGAATTTTTTGTGTTGAGTTCTCTCCAACCTAGCCCGGCAGACCAGGTCGGGGAGGACTCAACACAAAAAACGGTGGCTGCCATTCCAGGCTTGGTCCTAAAGCCACACAACTCAGTTTCTCCCTGTTTGTATCTGGCGCTCCCCCAAGTTGCTGTCCCTCGTCCAGAGCCCAGGGTCAGTGCCTAGAACCAAGCGAGTGTGTGTGTGGCCCTTTTAAGAGGTCACCTAGGTTTTCAGAAGCCCTGTCTCACCTGGACAGATGGAACCCCCACTGATCTTCACAATCAGGTGTTGTGGGGACTCCTCTTCCTGGCACTGGGGCCCCTTACTCATGATGGTGGGGCACCGCAGCTGAGACATCCCTCCTTATTTTCATCTGCCACACATGGGTGTGGGACCAGCCCATCTTACCTCTCCACCCCTCCTACCAATCTACGTGGCTTCTTTATATCCTAGATATAGGAGTTCCATTCAGCTAACCTTCAGATGGTTCTCCAGGGTGATTGATTTATAATTTTGATGTTAGCAGGTGGAGGCGAGCAAAGAGTTTACCTACCCTGCCATCTTGATCATAAGCAGCTCTATTTTTTATTTTTTGAGGAAGCTCCATACTGTTTAACGGCATCTACACAAATTTAAAATCCTGCCAACAATACATGATGGTACCTTTTTCTCTACATCCTTGCCAACGCTTGTTGTTTGATTTATTGACAGGTGTGAGGTGGTATCTTATTGTGGTTTTAATTTGCATTTCTCTGATGATTAGTGTTGGTGAGCACTTTTCATGTCTATTGGCATGTGCTCTTTAGAGAAATGTCTACTCTGGTCACTTTTCAGGTTCTTTAAAAATTGAGAGAGAGAGAGAAATGTTGATTTGTTGTTCCACTTATTCATTAATTCATTGGTTGGTTCTTGTATGCGCCCTGACCAGAAATTGAACCCGCAACCTTGGCGTATTGGGATGATGCTCTAACCAACTGAGCTACCCGTCCAGGGCCAGTTATGCTAATTCTTTGTGTGTGCAAGCACACACACTTGCATGTGTCCAAAGTGAATCTCGGAAGTTTAGGAAACGAAACCGTTTGCAATAGCCGTCTCTGGCCAGTCTCATGAGATCACAAGTCTCGTAAGTGGCCAGCAGATTTCTCTACCCAATTTAGTGTCATAGATGGACCCCTGCCTAGTTCAACCGTGTGTAAAGTTTTTCCTTCCCACGGTATTTCCCATTTCATTCATTGTACCCTCAGGTCTGCTTTATTCTTTCTTATACTTTCAAATCTGTTGAAGTTCTCCCTAAGTACCTCTCAAGTTTGGTAAGCATCCTTATGACTTTTTCTTGGGATTCTTAATCAGACAAATTATTTATTTCCATTTCCTTAAGATTTTTAATTGATGTTTCTCATTCCTTTATTTGATAGTTTGTCTTTTCATATTGTTTAACTTTGTACATGGGTTTATAAGAATCAGACAAAACAGCGTGCGCGTTTGCATTCGCTCTCTCTCAGTTGTGAAAAAGTGGCCTGTTGTCAATTCTGTGTAGGCTACCTGTGCTGCCTGTGCCAGGGGTTTGGCCAATCAGTGGGAGCTGAGAAGGTGCCTAAGGAGCACCTTCCTGAGGTTCAGAAAGCCCGCAGGCACGGGGAGGCCAGGTGTGTGCACTAATGCCGTGATGGTACTCGCTCCCTTTGTTCAGGCTGAATAGGCTCAGAAAATATATGACCAGGAACACAATGTACCTTGTAGGTAGGCCAGAACCCCACAGCCCTCTGGCCTTCTCTACAAGGTCTTTCTTGCTGTACAAAAAGTGTAGGTTGTGTGCCAGGTGGTTGTGGCAGGTTTGTAGGAGCCTAGCGGGTACCTAAGAATCATCAGTCCCGGGTGTGGAGGCCGAGGCCCAGTTGTTCCTGTGTTCAGAGACAGAAGGCTCTGGGCAGTGTAGCTGGGGACCATTGCAGTGACTCCCATGGCCTTACTCAGATGGAGGGGTGCTCAGGAGCCGGGCTCCCAGCCTTCTGTTTACCTCTGCCTTGTCATCAGAGGCTGCTCAAGTCGGTCGTCTCATAGAAATAGCTGTTGTCTGTGTACGTGTGTATTTGAGTTTGCTCAGGGGAGGGATGAGGTCAGCGAGCCCCTGTGCTGCCCCATTCCTGGACCTCCTCTAGTGGCCCTCATTCTAGGAAGAAGGCAAGTGGCATTTGAGCATTTGGGCTCCAGCAGCCCAGCCTCAAAGTAAACTCAGAGGCACAACTTAAAAGCAAAATGTTTATTGGAGTGTTGTACAAAAAAAGTTTCCAGTCAGAAAATGTATATTACAAAGCATTGGAGGGGGAAAAATAAAAAGACCACACATTTGGCATGCACCTTAAAAACCACCAAGACATGTCTGAAATGAAAGTAAAGACCTGCCACAGTTCTGGAAGCCGACTCCACTGCATATTGTGCTGACACACTGGAGCACGGACATGACACCTCTCCAGCAGCTCTGCCAGCCTGGAGTGTTAGTCCCACTCAGATATGCCGATGTGAACAGAACTGCAGCGTCTCCAAGGCAGAGCCTCAGGTGGCAAACTAGCTGAGTGATCAGCTATTGGTGGGCACCCAGGCCTGGGCTCCAGGCTCACAGACTCGCAGTCCCCTCCCTGCAGGCTGCCCCTCACCACTGCTGGGGACCCGGGCGGGCCTGGTTTTTCTCTAGGAGTGGTGCTGGGCTCAGTCACAAGACAGCGGGTCAGACGGAGGTGTCACATCTGCATCATTCTAAGTGGCCTGAAGCTAAGCTTATTTAAGGACATGTGCAGCTTCCCAAGCTGTAGCAAGCAGTTTCACATTGAATTCTGCTTCATGTTTCCAAATACTTGATTACCCATGAGCATCACCGCCCAGTCCAGATGACCATTCGCCATGGGTGGAGCCTGGGCCACTCCTCAGCTCCAGCCAAAGCCCCTGCCAGACACTGGTGGCGGCGGGGGGGCCCTCTCCCTTCCTGTCCTCGAGCTAAGAGCTAGGTGAGACTGTTAGCAAATCCAGACCCAAACTCCAGGACAGTTTTGATTCCTCAGATTCCCAAAATATGTCACTGGATGTCAGTGCCCCTATTGTCTGGCGGCTACCAAGACCCACCCTCCCAGTGCCTCACTGCAAACTCTCCAGATCCTCACTGTCCATGCAGTTCTTGCTATTAGGTGAGTGGGGGTGGGGGGGAGGTTGGTGACAACTCTTGGCCTCGGGGGCCCTTGCAAGCACTCCCAGGAGAGGTTCCAGTAGTGTACAGCATACTGCATCCCCAGGGCAGGCAGGCTCCCCAGGGCCCACCAGAACCTTCCGTGCATTGTTCTGATGACATACTTCCCTCCGTGGCCTGGAAACTCAGGGAGGCCATGGGAAGAAGTGGAGGCAAAGCAAGGGTTGTGGGTGAACTGCAGACGCAAGAGCACCTTTAGATCGTCAGCCGCTGGGGCTCTGGCCTCCGCCCCTCCTCACCATAATCAGCTCCCAAGGAAAGCCAGGCCTGGGGGCGCGCGCAGGGCAAGTGGGCGGGCGGCTTCTCCTGGCTGGGGAGACCCAAGGCAGCCAAGAGACTGCAGGGGCTGCTCGCCCCGGCAGTGTGCCACCCTGGCTCAGGAGCTGAGCTGCCTTTCTGAAGGAGTTTGCCATCTGGGGGCTCAGAGCTCACCGAGACAGCCCCCTTGGGGCGTGTCCCCGTGACCCTGGCCTGAGCCACTGAAGCAGAATCGGCAATCTGAGTACTGACCAATGTAAAAAAATAAATATCCATTAAAAAAATAATTTCTGTGTATCTAGGTGGGGGGCTGTAAACGGTAGACTAATGCGGAGAGAGTCGCTGGGCGGCCAGAAGCTGGCTCATAACAAGGAACCACCCTAAAAGGGGTCAGTTGGCAGTGGCCTGAGCAACATCATTTCAGCAAGTTATATATAGAAGCAGGAATAGCAATACAGATGCAGAATATATGAGATGGCAGGAGGCTGGCACTCAGCTCCGGGCACAGTGTGTGGGGGGAGCAGGAAGTGGATGTTATATGTAGACATGGTTCTGAAACCCAAGGTATTTGCTGCCAAGGTTCTTACACTTGTCCCCACTGTTCACCTGGTTACTTGTCTTTGATCAGAAGTGTCCTGCCTCAGGTTTCTTCATCTCCTGTCCTACTGGTCTTGCTCCAGAAACACACGGGTCAGGCAGCCAGAATGGGAACAAGGAGCCCCACCTGCGGCCCTGGCCGCTGCCACAGCACCCTGATTCATGCGGGCGGACAAGCCCCGCCTGCCCCCTAAAGCCTTCGGAGGGGAGCTGCAACCCTGGAGGCTGGGCGGACAGTCAAACCCGAGGCCCCCACGCGCTCCCACGCGGCCTTCCTGTGGGCTGAGCCGCCCAGCTCCACAGGGCATGCCCCTACCCCCCACCAGGCAGGACCAGGTTTCTGAATTTGGTTTTTAAAAGCTTAATAACACAAATGACAGCTACTGAATTCCTACAGCTTCTCTGTCTACCTCCAGGCACAAGGGGCAGCTCCCCTCCTGTCCCAGCCTGTTTGTCACGGAGGCAAGGTGAAGTGCGCAGGCCCCTCTAGCCTCCAAGTCCAGACCCATTGGCCGTTAGGTTCCTGGGTCTGGACTTCAACCCACAGGGGAAATGGGCACCAAAAGAAGTCTGGACAGTGGTGGAGGCTCCACAGAAACCCACTGATAGGATAGAACAACAGAGACCCACCCCACTTTCTGGCAGTTTGCTTAAAAATTCTCTAGAAATGTATCAAGGACTAAAGAAAGCCAATGATATAAAAATAGTTTCAAGTGGCTCTGGGTAAAGAAAGTGTTCTGTTCACATAACACGGCAGCCTCTCGAGGTGGTCCTCGGGTCTCCCTGGGAGGAAGGAAGGACAGCAGCAGTTAGGTGACACTAGGAGGTTAGGAAGGTAGCTGGTGGCCCCCACCCCTGCCAGGGAGGGGCTGGATTGAGCCCAGGGCCTGAGCCACCTCAGGAAGGCCAGCCTCTGACAAAATGACAGGGCCAGTGGCATCAGCCTCAACTGTCCCTGTTCCAGAACCTTCCATGTTTCTCCCTTAACTCTTTTATGCTATACAACCCATCACAATCTTATGTTTTAGACAGTAAAATTTCACAACTTACATCTAATACAGTGTGGTTCTAGGCTCTTCATCTTCTCCCCCAAAACCATTTTTTTTTTAATTAAAAAAATAAATTTGAGCCCTGGCTGGTGTGGCTCAGTGGATTGAGTGCTGGCCCGTGAACCAAAAGGTCACTGGTTCAATTCCCAATCAGGGCACATGCCTGCATTAGAGGCAACCACAGAGGGATGTTTCGCTCACTCTTCCTCTCTCTCTCTTCCCCTCTCTCTAAAAATAAATAAATAAAATCTTTTTTAAAAAAATTACTGATTTGTTTAGAGAGAGGAAGAGAGAGAGAGATCGATTCGCTGTTCCACCCACTTATGCATCCATTGGTTGCTTCTTGTATGTGCCCTGACTGGGGACTGAACCCACAACCTTGGCGTATTGGGATGATGATGCTCTAACCGAGCTACCTGGCAAGAAAGCCATTAAGTTACCATTCTCAAATGAGAAATCATGGTGCCCAGGGAATGTCCTCTGGGACCACCAGAGCAGTAGCAGTGCCACTTAGAGGTAATCAGCTTTTAATACCCCACTCCCAGGGGTCCCTGGACGAGTACCAAAGGTCCACACAGCAGGCCAGACCTGGTGGCAAGGAATGCTGCCTGCATGGCCCTCTCCAGCTACAGACCACGGGGCCCAGCAGAGCCTGGAGCTGAGGAGGCCTGGGGAGTGTCAAGGGCCAGCCAAGGCAGGTCATGCCTTGAGCATATGCTGTGGTTCCAGCTAGCAGGGCCCATGGGTGTGTGTGCATGTGTACATGTATACGTGTGTATGCCTGAGTCTGTTCCCAGGGGCCCCTACCTGCTGATGGAAGAGATCCTCCTCGCCAAACTCAGCTCCCTCCTCTTCGCCCTCCTCCCCATTCTCGGTCTCCCGCGCCACTGAGGACTGTTTCACGGTTCTCATGGCCACTTCCTGTGTGAGATAAGAGCCATGGTCTCTCAAACCCTCAGGTGCGAGGGCCCAGCGCACACCAGTGGCAGTCAACCACGCTTGTACAGGTTGTCACCACGCTGCAGAGTGCCATCCATGGACCAGGCCCAGGGCTGCCTTCACCGGCTCTGCTGGCCTAGGCTCCACCCCAGGGCTCCTGCACCACCTGGGGGGGGGTGGACAAGGGCGATCCCAGGACCAAGGCAGAGGAACCCCCACATCCCAAGCCTCGGGCACGCACCTCTCCATCGGCATTGACTAGAACAGTCCGGAAGTTCTCGCCTGTGCCCCAGCTGTTCTGACTCTTCCACACAAGTGTTGATGGGGGGCTGTGAGCTACCCCTGCACCAGCTGCCCACACCTGGGGACACACAGGAGGGCCTCCCTGTCAATGCTGGCTCTGGTCCCGATGCATGTGCCACTAGCCAGTCCCTTATCGGAGCCCCCCTTTCATGCGCCAGGCATTTATTCCTTCCAGTCTTACTGGGTCCTATCCTGGAATGATGATCCCCAGGCTAAGGAAGAAGAGACTGAAGTTCACAGTGGCCAAGGACACTCCTTTCGGCAAACAGGCCAAGCTGGATCTGAAGCCTGTCAGCTCCAGGACCCATGCCCATGACTGTTACGTCTTGCCAATACCTGCTGGCCCAGACAGCCTAGACTCAGACCCACCTCCACCATGAGACCCTGGCACGTCACTCAGGCACTGCGGAGGTCTTCTAAGTCGGCCCACTGGAACAATGCCAGCACACAGGTGATTTGTGACAGTAGGCAGCTGTTCTCAGAACCAGGCGCTCATCCACTACCCTACCCCACAAGGTAGGTCCTGCTTCTCCAACCCCTAGCTCACATTCTGTCACCTACATAGTTGCTGCTGCCACCTCTCCCCTACCGGTGGCCACTTTTCCTACCACCCCCCCCTCCATAAGCCCACCTACCGTGACTGTCTGGCCAGCCCGGAGCACATACTTGGGTGTGAACTTGTAAGCAATCTCCTCCCCTTCTAGGATCTGCCTCTTGATCCTCCAGTTCCCCAAAGACTGGTCCTGCAAAGGGAACAATGCCTGATACACAGCTACAGAAGACCCAACCGGGGGACCCCCATCCCAGGGTCAAAGCCCCTTACCTTGTCTGAGCTGTTCTTCAGCTGCACAAACTTGCCCTCCAGGTCGATCTCCTCAATGCTGATGCTGCCAGAGGCTGAGGCCTGCTGGGCCAGGTGGAAGCTGCGGCCACTGCTGCCGCCACCACCGCTGCCCGAGCTGATGCCACTGGAACCTGTGCCCAGCGGCTCCTCCACCTCCAGTCGCCTCCGCTTGCTGCGGCCTGAGCGCCCCGCCATGGACACACCGCTGCTACTGCTCGAGGTGGCCCGTGAGATGGTGACCCGGGACGATGGGCTGGGGGACAGCTTCAGCCTGGAGTTCCGGGGGGGTGGGGACAGGGTGACTGGTGGTGGCAGCCAACAACCTGCTGGCCCAAGGCTGGACCAGGGCAGCCCAGACAGTGCGAGGCGGGCAGATTCACTCACCAGCCCATCCTGGCCTGCACCAGGCTGGCCCCTCCTCCTTACCCGTCCCCTAAACACTGCCCCCTCCACCCTATATCTTGTCCTTCTCCCCTCCTGGACCCACCCCTCATGCCACCTGACCTCTCCTCCTGGCCCAGCACATCCTCCTCCCCCACTGCCTCTTGCCCCTGCCCCCACCTCTCCTCCTCGCCCTCCAGCAGCTTGCGATAGGCACTGATCTCCATGTCTAGGGCCAGCTTGATGTCCAGCAGCTCCTGGTACTCAGCCAGCTGCTGCTGCATCACATCCCGCATTTCTGTCATCTCCAGCTCCTTAGCGTCCAGCATTTTCCGGAACCTGTCACGCTCCCCGGCCATGGCCTCCTCCAGTTCCCGAATCCGGTCTTCAGCTGCGCTAGCCTGGGGAGGGGTCCGAAGGACAAGTCAGGGCGGCCTATGTGGGTCGTGAGGAGAGGCCCACCCGGCGCCAGGCCAGGCCGGGGCCAGGGCAGCGGCTGGGCAGCCTTACTCAGGCACAAGAGGGATGGGACAGGGGTGGCCAGGTGCCTGACCTTTGAGATTGCATCTGCTGCCCAGAGGCAGGAGGAAGGACCCTACTGGGATTGTGGGGCAGGGGCAGGAGTGGACTCCCATGAGTGACCTGCTTCTGAAGACCGGAGAGCTGGTAGCTGAGGGATTCGACCCGCATGCGTGCCTCCTTCAGCTCCTCACGGGCTGCGCTGGCGGCCTTGTCATTCTGGTCAGAGCTCAGCTTGGCACTCTCCAGCTGAGGGGACGGGAGCAGGCATGTGAGGCACCAGGTATGGAGCAGGAGGAGCCACCTGTACTTTCCCACCAGTTCTGTCCCTCCCCCATTCTGTGCCGTCCGCCGTCTCCCACCTGCTCCCAACGCACCTTGGCCTGGTAGGCCTGCTCCAGCTCCAGCTTGTAGAGCCGCACTTGCTCGTCGTGCTGGCTACGCAGCTCCTCTAGTGCCTGCGCCATCTTGAAGTCGTACTCCTGCTGCCGGCTGCTGTCCACCTCCACCAGGCGCCGCTCATGCCGCCGGCGTGTCTCCCGCACCTCCTGAGGAAAGAGTACACTGACCTGCTGAGGCAGGCAGCAGGGCGGGCAGGCTGGGGATAACCCGTCCGGCTCACCGGTGTGCTCAACCCGAGTGCCAGGTACGAGCGAGGGCTCAAAACTGTGCAAACAGGGAACCTCTGGGGAGCTGCCCCGGTTACTTATTCACAAATTATCTGTGAATACACACTCCTCAATGACCAGAGGGGACTCAGCCCAAATGTCCCTTGAGTGATAAACGGACACATGGGTCCACACACAGGTTATCACTAAGCCATGAAAAGGAGTGAAGCACTGACACAACACAGATGGACCGTGAACACATGAAGCTCACTGAGAGGAGCCAGACACAGAAAACCAGTGTGTGATTCCGTTTATGTGAAGCGTCCAGAACAGGCACATCCACAGACAGGAAGTAGGGGTTGGGGGGTGACTGCTAATGGGTGCAGGGCTTCTTTTTGGGGTGACGGAATGTCCTAGAATTAGAGGCGACAGCTGCTCAACCTTATGAATGTGCTAAAAACCACTCTATGACCAGAATTTATTTATTAAAAATTATGTATTTATGCCCTGGCTGGTGTGGTTCAGTGGACTGTGAACCAAAAGGTCGCTGGTTCGATTCCAAGTCAGGGCATGTGCCTGGGTCCCCAGGTGGGGGTGTGTGTGTGCAAGAGGCAACCAATTGTTGTTTCTCTCCCTCTCTCCCTCCCTTCCCCTCTAAAAATAAATAAATTGAATCTTTTAAAAAAATACAATTTATTCTCACATTTGAACTTCAGTCACCTTCAAAGTACTCTCCATTTGATGCAATATACCTATCAAATGTTTTTTCCACTGCTCAACAAGTTTTTGAACTTGTCAATTTTGATGCCTTTTAGTGTTTCTGCCATTTTTCGTTTCACCTCTTCCACACTGGCAAAATGTTCCCCTTTGAGGACCCTTTTCATTGGGGAAACAAAGTCACTCGGGACAAGATCAGGTGAATAGGGAGGGTGGGGCTTGGGGGTCAGGCCGTTTATGGTCAAAACCTGCTGAACATTCAGCAGGTGCACTCATAAATCACCCATCATGAAATTGGCAAATGCACTGAAAGAGTCTTCAAAAAAAATTCACTGAAGCGGAGCACAGCCTCTCACAACAACGCCAGCTGGCACACTGATACAGATGGGTTCCTAGAACACTCACCCAGCGGGGGAAGCCTGTACCACAAGGGGCCCGCCCTCCAGAAGATAATTCCGGCTTTTGAGGTCCCCTCATATAAACTGTACATGTTGAAAGCTTTATGATACAGGACTACTTCAATAAAGTTGTTACTAAAAAATGAATTTCTGACCAAGTCCATCCCAGGTACCCAAGGCCCGAGACATCTGGCCATCAGGACAGCTGTGGGATGTGATAGTGACAGCTCAGTAAACCAGTCAGCAGAAGTCCAAACTACGTATGCACCAATGAGGCTGTCCCGGGCTCATGGGGGCGCCAAGTGCAGGTGCAGGGCAGGCTGGGGGTTCCAGGAGAGGAGCATCCTCTCATGCCACCTCAGAAATCAGTCACTCTCACCATGTCATCAGTTTGTAAGCACAACAGGAATGTTGTCCCAGGAAGCCAGTTGCGCTCACAGAGCACTGACAACCCTTGATAGCACAACCTTCACCACGCGCCCCATAGCTGCTCACCAGGCCCCTCTCCCAGCGCCCTGCGCACAGCCCCTCACTGCCTCACCGCGGGCTTCTTCGCGGTCCTCTTCACGGTGCCCCTCCAGAAGCTGGTCACAGATTGCTCAGGGACCTCCTCCACAGTGTTCTCCTGTCACCCCACGCAGGCCTCTTCATTGGTCCCCTGATAGATTTGGGTGCCCTCACTGGTCCCCCCTCAGCTCCCCTTCTGGCCTCCTCCCCCGCTCCCTGGTGGCCCTGGCTGTCAAAGGACCTGGCTAGAGCCGCAGACCATTCCTCAGCTGCACGTGCACCCTCCTGCCACCAGCTCTGCTGGGGCAGTGACCCATGAACCTCCTGGCCACAGGGTGCCATTCTGAGCCATGACAGCAAAATGGGCTCTGTAAGATGAGGTGGGAGGGCCCCCACACCGACCCCCTCCCAAGGAGCACAGGACCTCAGCTCTACCTGTGGGAACCTCAGTCCCTCCCAGCCAGGCCTGGCCCTGCCAGGGAGCTGAGACCCAGGATTAGGAGGGTAGGTGGAGGGGAGACCAGACCCAGGAGCAGAGGGGGGCACACGGCCTCCACTTTGACCTTTGATGGGCAAGGACTAGAGCGGGCCAAATGGCAGCCCAATAAAGGTGTGCCCCTGTGTCCGAATCCCCAGAACCTGAGTGTGACCTTATTTGAAAAAAAAGGTCTTTGCAGATATAATTAAGTTATGGGTCTCAAGGTAAGATCACCCTGGATTATCCAGGTGGGCCCTAAACCCAATGGCAAGTGTCCATCTTAAGAGACAGAACGGGAACATCAGCATCATAGTGCAGTGAGAAGACCCTTCGTCTCTCCTCTTAAAGTTACATCAAGATGGACAACTGTAACCCAACAAAGGACCCTTGGCTCAGTACACAAAACATGTCTGAGAGATTCACACATGGAGACGTGTAAAGATGACTAAACTGGAACAAGCAGGGGAGGAGGGATGGGGAGGGACGGGAAAGGACGGAAGGGACCACAGATGAGGTGGCAGTGGAGAAGTAGGTTTGCAGTCCCCACACAGGATCAGGGACACAGAAGCCACAGAAGCCACATTAGTACCTGAGTGGCTGCAACCTATTTCAGCTAAACCCAGTGACAAGGGCAGAGATATGTGGCCTTGTGGTGTAGCAGCCGAGGAGGAGGCAACTGGAGCCACACACAAGGAGGTGGAGCTGCAGACTCACAAAACCCCTCCTTCACCCACCACTTGCCCACCCATCACAGCCAATCCCGGTAGAGGGAGAACCCAGCAGAGGCCGCAGAGAAACCTTGGACAGCGCGCTCCACAGCCTCTGGTTACAAAAGGCAGCACTGGAAAGCTGCAGGTCCGGAGCCCCGCCTGGTCCGGACAGAGGGGATGTCCACCTCCTCGGGGTATGTGGGACATTTTCAATGACCCAAGTGACACCGCCCCATCCAGATCCCAGAGGTGACCTCGTGCAGGTGAGAGGAAAACAAACTTGCACTAACACCTCTATGAATCTGCAGAACTGTTACAGCAAAGCAGTATCTAAATAAGAGTTCACTGCCTTAAATGCATAGGTGGAGAAACAATCAATCAGGTACAACAAATAACCAAGGGTATCACACTTGCTGACTTCAAATTATATAAAAAAACCACAATAGTAAAAACAGTACAGTATTGGCAGAAAAAGACAGACCATGGGACAGCGTGGAGAGCCCAGAAATAAATTCATTCCTATGGGCAACTAATTTTCAACAAAGAAGCCAAAAACATACAATGCTCTCTGAGAAAGGAAAGTTTCTTCAGTAAAGAGTGTTGGGAAAACAGGGCAGCTACATGCAAAAGAGTGAAACTAGACTGCTGGGACCACACACAGAAATTAACTGTAAGACCTGAAGCAATAAAATACATAGAAGAAAACAGACACTAAGCTTATGGACCTCGGTGTCACACGGGTTCTTGTGATCTTGACCCCAAAAGCAAGAGAAATAAAAGAAAAATAAATAAATAAATGGAACTACATCAAACTAAAAAGCTTCTACACAACAAAAGAAATCAACAAAACAAAAAGGTAACCAACAGAATGAGAAAAAATTTGCAAAAAAACACCATCGTTAAGAGCCTAATATCCAAAATATATAAAGAACTTATACAGTTCAACCATGGGAAAACAGAGGACCCAAGTAAACACTTTTCCCAAGAAGACACACAGATAGCCAACAGACATATGAAAAGATGCTCAATGTCACTAATCATCAGAGAAATGCAAATTAAAACCACAAGTACAATGACATCTTGCCTCACATCTGTCAGAATGATCATCGTCAATGAATGAACAAACAAGTGTTGACAAGGACAGGGACAAAAGGGAGCCCTTTTTGTTCTGTTGCTCTGTTGGTGCAATTGTAAACTGGTATAGCCACTATGGAAAATAGTACGGAGGTTCCTCAAAAATTAGAAAGAGACTGCCCTGGGTGGCATAGCTCAGTGGATTGAGTGTCCGCCTGCGAACCAAAGGGTCGCAGGTTCGATCCCCCAGTCAGGTCACATGCCTAGGCTGTGGGGCCAGGTCCCCAGTAGGGGGCGCACGAGAGGAACCACACATTGTTGTTTTCCTCCCTCCCTTCCCCTCTGTCTAAAAATAAAAAAATAAATAAAATCTTTTTAAAAAAATTAAAAAGAGGTCTACCTTAGGACCCAGCAATCCACTTCTGGGTATTTATCTGAGAAATCCAAAACACTAATTTCAAAACATAAATGCACCCTTATATTCACTGCTGTATTATTTATAATAGTCAAGACATGGCAACCTAAGTGTCCACTGATAGATGATTGGATAAAGACATGATTCATACATATGATGGAATGTTACACAGCCATAAAAAGGATGAAATATTGCCATTTGTGACAACATGGGTGGATCTATAGGATATCATGCTAAGTGAAATAACAGAAAAACAAACATATGATTTCCTTTATATGTGGAACCTAAAGAACAAAACAAATAAGCCCTGGCTGGTGAGGCTCAGTATATTGAGTGCTGGCCTATGCACCAAAGGGTCACAGGTTCAATTCCCAGTCAGGGCATGTGCCTGGGCTGCACAGTTCCCCAGTTTGGGGTGTGCAAGAGGCAACCACACATTAATGTTTCTCTCCCTCTCTTTCTCCCTCCCTTCCCCTCTCTTTAAAAACAAATAAATAAAATCTTAAAAAAAAAAAAAAAAGGAGACAGTCCCATAAATGCAAAGAACAGGCTGATGGTCACTTATGGGAATTGAAAAATAAATAGCAAATCATATATCTGATAAGTAACAGATTAATATAAAAGAACTGATTAGCACTGCTCAAAATATTATTCATAAACTGGTCATAATGTTGTTAATTTTAGTACACGTGCTTTTAGTCTGTCCACCTGGCTTTATCACCTGGATAAAGAAAACCAAAAAACACAAAACACTGCTATTCATCCTCTGGTTGGTTTGAACACTGAAGTCTGTTTAGTAATTACTTTCTACACACACAACTGGTTCAACCATGCAGGGAAGTGGGTGGGCCACCTGCAGGCCACTTAGAGAAGACTTGTTATTTTATAATACTGGCCAGAGAGGGCTACTGCAAAGGGTTGGTTTCCTAAACCTTCATAAGAATCTCCTTGGTGTGCAAGCACACATGCACAAACACAGGATTAGAACAACTACCATACTTTGCCATCTATAATGTGTTCCCGTGTATAATGTCCATCCACGGTTTTTGTGTGCATTATACACAGGATTCTAATACCCATGGTATGTAATCATTATACCCATGTGCATCCTTATTTTTCCCTCAAAAATTTGGGCAAAAATGTGCATTATACACAGCAAAATATGGTAATCCTAAACTTTATATGAAACCACAATAGACACCAAATAGCCAAAGAAATTTTGAGAAAAAACAAAGGTATCACGTGCTCTGATGTCAAACCATACTATAAAGCTACAATAATCAAAACAGCATGGTATGGGTATTAAAAACGGACACACAGATCAATGGAAACTGAATAGAAAGACCAGAAATAAATCCTCACTAATATATTAAATTAACCTACAACAAAGGAGGCAAGGATATACACTGGGGTATGGGCTGGCTCTACAAAAACTGCTGCTGGGAAAACTGGAGAGACACATTTTTAAAAATGAAGGTAGACTATATTCTGACTCCACATGCAGGGCTCACCTCCTCAAAGACATTCTTGCGGAAGTCAAGCTCCTCCTGCAGGCTCTGACAGCGGTTCTCCAGGTCCACGCGCATCAGTGTCTCCTTCTCCAGCTGCTTCTTGGCCACTGCATGACCATCCTCTGCCTGGGAGATGCAGGACAACAAGCTGAGGTAACAGTCTGTCTGCTGCATCTGTGCCCTGGCTCGAGTCTGTCTGCTACACACTCATCTGTCTGGCTCCTCGTGCCCAGGGATCTCCTTAAATACACAAACTCATACCTGCAGCACGTCCCTTGGCCACCTCAGACTCACATATTCGCATCAGCCCGAGGCCTCCTGTCTCCAGACTGGGGTCTTTCCAGGGCTTACCTTGGCCAGCTGGGCCCGAAGATCAGTCACGTCGCTCTCAAGGCTTCGCTTATCACTGAGGGCAGCAGCCAGCTCCACCTCACTCCGGTGGAACAGGGACTCCAGGTCCTTCACCCGGCCCTGGGCCACCGTGAGCTCGCCATCCTTCTTCTTGGAGCTGAAAGTCAAGAGTGGAGGTTAGCTGGGAGCAGCTATGCAGCTGGAGCCTAGGGAGGGCCAAGGACAAGTTCACTTCTGCCTCTGAGCAGGCCCTTTTGCTCTTGGGGTTTGACTTATCCCCTGCTCTCTGATAAGGGCGACCCACCTGTCAGCGCAAAAAGTGACCCTTCCGCAAACCCACCCTACACCATCAGGACTCTGTCAACCTACAAATACAAGTGTTCGAGAACCCCTCAAGGCATTGGTTTCATGACCTTTTCTGAGATTTTTGATCACAAAAAAATCATTTAGGTGAGAACTCTGACTTTTTAAAAAATTAATGCATAACTTATTAAAAAGACAAATTCTGGCCTTTGAAAAGTTAATCTCCTGTGTAAACTTCAAACGGGATCATCTGCCTCGCCCTATACATACCACAGCCCTGGAATCAGCGCGACATCACAGCAGCTGCACCCCCTACCTTTTGTTGGCCTCTTCCACCTCGGACTTCAGTTTCCCTATTTCAATCTGCAGCTGGGCACGTTCTCGGGCCGTCTCATCCAGCACTCTGCGGGCGTCGGCCAGCTCGGACTCATACAGCATCTTGATGCCACTGACCTGGGAGGACAGCGAGGCCCAGGTGAAGAACTGCCCCCCCACCCCCCGCCAACAGCAGGTGTCTCAGGCTGGCATGCCACGGGACACAGCTCCTACTAGCCCCAGAAACCTCCCGGCCAGCTCAGCCCCACCAACCCTGGGCAATCCCAGGCTGCCTGGCCTGCCCCTGTCACTTGTTTCCTGCCAGGTGACAACCAGCAGTTGGGCTCACAACTCATATTTCCCATGAGCCTCCTGGTCCCACCAACCCCACATGGAGGTGCACATGTGTTTACAAATACCTGGAAACAAACCAGGACAGTGAGACACTACCTCGTCCCCAGTGGGACAGCTAGAAAGTCAAAAAGTGTTGGGAACCTCCATTCGTGGGTGATGGAAATGGAAAATGATGACGCCGCTGAGGAAGGCAGTCTGGTAGTTGCTCAGATAGTTAAACCGAGAGTAAAGACATAACCCAGCAATGCCACTGCTTGATATCCACCCAGAAGAAATAACACTTACAAAAATCCCGCGCACACCCATGTTCAGAGTGGCACGATTCACAACAGCCAAAGAGTAAAAACAATACAAATGTCCTTTGACAGATGATAGATACACAAATGTGGTCTCTTCATACACTGGAATATTACTCAGCCATAAAAAAGAGCGGAGCTCTGACACTTGCCAAAACATGGATGAACCTTGAAAACATGATGTTCAGTCAGAGAAGGCAGACACAAAAGACCACATAGGATGTGATTCCATTTATGTGAGATGTCCAGAACAGGCAAATCCACAGGGAGAGGAAGTGGGTTAGTGGCTGTCAGAGGCTGGGGAGGGATGGGGAGTGACTGCCGATGGGAATGGGGTTTCTTTTGGGGGTGGTAGAATGTTCTGGAATTACATAATGGTGATGACTGCATACTCTAAATATATTAAAAACTACTGAACTGCAGAGTTTAATTAGTTGAACTGTATCAGATGGGAGTTATGTCTCAATAACGCTGTTAAGAGTCCACGTGGTGCTGACAAAGAGGGCAGATAGGACAAGCAGACCCACTCAGGGCAGCTGGCTTGGACAGCTGCACCACGTGCCACGAAGCTACAGGACACCAGCGAGTATCTATACTGTGGTGCAAGGCCAGCTTAGATCCTGAGAGGGCCACTCCGCTCCCTTCCTAGGAAAAGCCCATGATCAGGAGTTTAGGGGAGCTGCCAAGGACTTGTCACTTGATAGGGTGACCAATGGTCCTGGTTTGCATGGGACCAAGGGGCTTCCCAGATGCAGCATTTTCCAGGGTAAAAACCAGAATGGGCAAATCTGGACAAGGTGGGACTTACCAGCCAGTCTGAGCCCCCTACCTCTGACCTTCCCGCACCTGGGTGTCCTGCCTCACTCTAGTAGCCCCCAGACCTGTCAACCCACAGGGCAGGATATGGGCTCCTGACCCCATGTCACAGATGGGAAAACCGAGGCACAGAACGGTAAACTGCCCTCTCCTGACCTGTGAAAATATGGAACAGAGGAGGTGCGGCGGGGGGCAATTCTGAGAGCGGGGACACAGTACCTGGTGAGGGGAGCAGAGAGAGAGAGAGAGCCCCCTCCTGTACTCTGGCCACTCCCCTGGCCCGCTCCCCACACGCAGCAAGGGCCCTCTCTCCCATGATGGTCCTTGGGCCACCCCTTCCATTTCTAGAAACTACCTTCTGGAATAAACTGTGAATTCACCAAAAGCTGCTGGCCCCACTATTCAAAGATACCTGGGCTCCTGGGTTCACCTGCCTATCTTTGACCTGTCTCCCGCTATCTCAGCTTCAGAACCCTCAATTCCCACTACCCTGAGGGCAGGGGCTACAGACAAGGTCTCCTCCCCTAGACTGCATGAGGCCTTTCACTTGAACCCTCGCCTCCTGAACAGGAGGGTCTCAGGCTGCAGTGACACACGGGAAAATAGGGTAGAGCTCTGGAAAAAGAGGAAACCTGGCTTTAGGTGGTTGCCGTTTTTTTTATCCACACCTGGAGACATTTTTTTCACTGCTTTTGAGAGAGAGTAAGGAAGAGAGAGGAACATCGATGTGAGAGAGAAGTATCAGTCAGTTGCGTCCTGTATGCACCTGGACTGGGGATCCTATGCGCCCAGGTGGCGGACGGAACTCGCAATCCAGGTATGCGCCTTGACCGGGAACAGAACCCGCAACCTTCTGGTTATGGGACAGAGCTCTTGGCTTTAAGTTTTTGATATTTTGTTCACCATGGATTTTTTTGCATTAATTCCAATTTTTAAAAATATTTCATTAAAATATTACTCATCCCATTCCCAGACAGCTCATGAGAAAAAGACCAGAAGACCCTAATAGAGGGGCATTTAACAAATTCCTGACCCATCCTCCTCACGACTGTCCAGGACATGAAAATTAAGGAACGTGTCAGGAACATCGCATCCGGAGGGGTCCAAGGAAATGTGACACCTGGAAAATGGGATCCTGGATGGGGTTCTGGGACTTCAGGGAAAAACTACAGAAATCTGAACAAAGGGTGGGTGTTAGTTAACGATGATGTATTGGTATTTTTAGGGTGTATCTGAGAAACACTAACGAAAGATGTTAACAGGAAAAACAGGGTTGGGGTACACAGGAACTCTGTTCTACCTTTGCTATTTTTCTGTAAATCGAAAACTGGCCTAAAAATAAGGTTGAGTAATTAAAAATATGTATCATTCATCTCCCTGACTGAGACTTTGGCATCCCCGTCAGATTCCGTGCCCAAAAAGAGTGCCCCACTTGCAGGCCCTGCTCCAGGCTCCTGGCCCGTGTCTCAGTGTCCTGTTTAAGGAACTTTGTTCTTCTCGTGGGGCTCTTACGGCAACTATCTCTAGCAGGTCTGCAAACTCAGACCCATGGGCTAAAACTCCAGCCCACTGCCTCTCTTTGTCTAGCCTACAAGTCCAGAATGGTTTTTACATTTTTAAATTGCTGAGGAAAAAAAATAAAAAGATACTTTGTGACACAGGCAATTACATGAATTCCCATTTCAGGCTGTATAAAGCTTTACTGGCATGCAGCCAGGCCCATTCCTCCGAATCACTCTGGCAGCTTTCCCACTATAAAGGCCCAGTTCAGTAGTTGTGGCTGACACCGGCCCAGGACTCTGACCCTTTTCAGAAAATATCTGCTGATCCTGGTCTATGGCACTGAGACAATTTAGAAACTTCTTGTCTAGAGAAAGACGAACAGACAACCAGCTTCCCAAAGGCTCTTTCAGGCCACTAACAGGTGTCCTCCCGGCAGGCCCTGCTTTCCTGCACCTGTGACCATCACTACTGCAGAAGCCTGGGGCACCCAACGAGAGAGAAACAACTTGGGCCTTTTTTTTTTTAATGGCTTGCACAAGTGCCAAATATGAGAAATCCCGACAAATGTGTGAGCACATGTTGGCCAGGGTGGGGTGTGCGCCTGTGTGTATACACAGATAACCCGAGGTGGCCTTTTCCTGTTGCCTGTGTCCCTGGGGGAACAAAATCACAGCTCTGCAGATAAAACCCAAACATGGGCTCTTGAGGGTAGACACAAGTCTTATCCCAAGTTGTAGCTACTCCTCCCAAGCTCCAGGAGCCCAGCCCCTAACCCCTGGGTCCATTTGGGGAGCGCCACCCTCTACCCTGGCAGCAACAGGACACCTGGGCAGGTAAGAGAAAAGAAACTAAAGCTGAGAGGAACTTAACACCAGGCTGGGGAGGCTCCCTGAAGAGCCACCCCTCCCTTGCCCACAACACTCCCTCCCAGCACCCATGATCTTTCTCAAACAGAAATGAGAAAGATCATGGGTGGCCAGCCCCAGCCCCCCACTTTCCAGAACCCCTCCAGTGATATCTGCAGTGGCTATTCACCCAGGAATACCCACTCGGCCAAGAGGTATCAACTGACGTCCAATGGGAAAGGCCTGGAATGCACACATGACCAGGTTCATGTATCAGCAAGTATGAAGAAGAGTGTTTGTGGACCAGACAAATGGCCAAGATGGGCACCAGCCAAAGCGGGTAGGGGAGCTTTAGTTTTTCCTCGGGCACCTGAACTGCTTGGGTACGCTTCCAACATCTTCAAAGTGTTCCTTGAGTGGCTTCTCAGTCTTGACCCTACTGGCATTTGGGGCCATTCTGGGCACTGGGGGATGCTGAGCAGCATCCCTGGCCCCACCTACTCTATGCCAGGAGCCCTCCCAGTCATAACAACCAGAAATGTCCCCAGACATTGCCCGGTGTCCCCTGTTGGGACAGGATCACCCTAGTGACACGACTGTACACAGATAACAGGCACACTCCTCGGCATGACACATCCACGTCTCTCCCAGCCCAGCCACCTTCCCGGGCCCCACTCATCACCCACTTCCCACCAGCCGGAGCTGAGGCTGCTCACCACCTAATGCCTCACCCTGTCCCCTCACAGCCTGAAGCCTGGGCCTCACTGGAGCCCAAGGCCATCTACAGGTCACTCCCTCCTTACATCCCACTGACTACTCCATACCCACTATATAGGATCCCCTCTCCTGCAGGCTACCAATCACCTCGCCCCCTAGGCAGCAGACAGCTCCAAGGGTACAAGCTGGATGAAGCTCCCTGGCCCTAGCTGTGAACACACCTGTCATGACCTAGAGCACAACCCGCTTTGTGGGGCAGGCTTAACCCCCACAGCTTTCCCTTGCTCCCAGGTTAGTCTGCATTCCAGCAGGCCTCAGCAGCTGGGAAATAAGCCACACCCAGACAGACAGAGGTCGAGACCATGCCCTTCACAGAGCCCACTAGGTTCAGTGCCCCCAAAAGTCAGTGTGGAGTCTCACCCCATTTGCAGGTGGGACAACTTGAGGGTGAGGGAAGAGACAAGACACCAGCTAACATATAAGGCGCTGACCAGCGCAGCAGGGAGAGACTGGGCTGGCAGCCTGAGGCCTCTCATGCTGCTAATGCAGGTGGCCCCTATCTGGGCGGGACAATTCTAGCCCCACTGCACAGATAACAAAACTGAAGCTCCAAGGGGCTGAGTGACCTGCCCAAGGTCAAACAAATTAAAAGAGAGTTTGGACCCTGAGTTTGAATCCAACCCCAAGCAGCTTAGAACACCACCACCAATCACCAGATGGTCTTCCCCTCTCAATACCCGAGTTCCACTTTCTGAGGGAGTCCCTGTCCCAGTGACTATTAAACAGGGACAAGAGAACCCAGACGAGCGCTTCCGCTGAGCACCTGCCCTGCGTCCTAGTCTCTTTCTTTTGCAAAACAAACATGAACTCATCTTGGCTCCACAAACAAGCCCAAAAGATGAGTATGATTACTTCCACTTTACAGAAAAGGCAGTGAGACCCAAGGTCACATAGAGGACAAGCGACTCCCAGAAATTTCCCCCCAGATGCTCTCTTCCCCTAAGTCTGTCATTTGGCCCGTGCTCCCGATGGTGAAGGCAAGGTTCAGAGGATCTGGCTCTCCCAACAGGCCCACTGGGTAAGTACGGGGTGGGCACTGTCCCAACTCGGGGGACCACCTTCGGGTTGGGCACGGCCTATGGAAGGGAGAAAAGGAGAGATGGGTTTGGGTAGGCAGCCACAGCCCCCGACCTGGGACAGACCCCATCCAGAAACCCCAGGAACCCCAGCCCCCACATACCCTTAGGGGGCAGGGCTTACCCGGTCCCTTCACCCTCAGCCTGCAGTGAAGCCCCGGGCGCAGCCAGGAACCCAGAACTTCCCACTGGTTCTCCAAGAGCTCAGGACCCCTCTTCCCCTCACATCCCCTGGACTGGGGGCAGGACGGGGGGCAGGCAGGGAGGTGGGGTGCGTCAGGGCCTACCAGGCTCCCGCCCAAGAGTCATCAGGGTGCGGGGCCAAATGAGGGCCTCCTAAATTTCCCGCCTGACCTCCACCCCCACCCCCGACATCAGACCTCTCCCCTCGAACCCCACCCGAGTCCTGGGTAGGAGATGGCGCCTACTGCCCAGCCCCCTTCCAGCCCCCGAACTCCCCAGGACTCAACACGGGACCCCTACAAAATTCCACGAAGGACTGACCAATTGAGTCGCCTAGGGACCCTCCATGAGACCCTCCACGAGACCCTCCCGCCCGTCCTCAGGGCTCTTCAGTGAGCCTGAGTTTCCCAATCTCCTCCGAGGCCAAAGACCCGCCCTCAAATTTTCCCGCAGGACGCCGGAAAACCCAAACACACCCGGAGAGACTCCCCACAACCCCTTTAGGGGCGGAGCCTCGCCTGGCTCACACCCCCTCTACTCTAGGGACCCCAGGTTTCCTGGAATCCCTCGGTGGGCGGGGCCTGCCCCATCTCCACCTGACAGTGGGGCCTCCAGACCCCCTGGGGAGCCCTCAGAGGATGGGCCTGCCCAAAACTGCATCCTAGGGGGCACCCAACTCCCCCGGGGCACCCCTCGATGGGCGGGGCTCGCCCCGGCAAGCACACCTCGCTCAGGAACCCCCTAGTCCGCTGGGAATCCGTCGGTGGACCCCCCCCCAGAGGCCGGAGCCCCTACCCACCTCGCGCGTGGTCACCTCCTCCCGCTCGGAGATCTTAAGCAAGAGCCGGTCATTCTCCAGCTCCAGTGCACGGACTCGGTCGATGTAGTGCGCCAGGCGGTCATTGAGCTCGCGCAGCTCCTCTTTCTCCTGCAACCTCGACAGCCGTGTGGGCGACAGTGGCGTGGCGGGCCCGCCCACGCGGCCAGGCAGCGGCGTGGCCATGGTGATGATAGCGGTGGTGGCGGTGGTGGCTGTGGTGGCGGCGGCTCAGGGCCCGTGCGGCTCCGGAGGGCAGCCGCAGCTCGGCGGGCTCATTCAATCCGCGCCGCCGACCAAGATGGCGCCCGCCGCCAGCTGCCGCCGATTCAGGGCAGACCGGGATTTGTAGTCCGGCAGAGTGCCTCGCGAGGCATGCCGGGAGCTGTAGTTTTCGCGGGGTTGGCAGAGGGAGAACTCCAGCTCCATTTGCTTCGGCGTTATTAGCTATTCATTAAACAGCTAGCGGAAGGCGCGAAGTCCAGAGCCAAACCTTTGGGCTCCAAAATCCCAGCTCTGCGTGTGACACTGGCTTGCTTTACAGTGTCTCAGTTTCCCCACTTGTATGACCTACCTATCTCTTTTCTTATTGTGGTGAAGAACACTTAAAAACATGCTCAGTGATCTCACTTATACCTAGAACCTTAAAAAAAAACACAACAAGCTCATAGATACAGAAAACAGATGGGGGTGGGCACAAAATGGATGACGGGGGTACAAACTTCTAGTTATAAGATAAATAAGTCGTGGGGACGTGATGTACAGCATGGGGGCTATAACTAACAATATTTTGTATTTGAAAGTTGCTAAGAAAAATAGCTTTTTAAAGTTCTCATCTCAAGAAAAAAATCTGCAACTATGTATGGATGTTAACTAGCCTTAAGGTGGTAATCATTTCCCAATATATACAAATATCGAGTCATCAGGTTGTACACCTGAAACTAATGTTATGTCATTATATTTAACCCAGAAAAAATTATTCTCAGTGAAAGAAACCAGACAAAATGGCTACATACTATAAGTTTCCACTTACATAAAATGTCCAAAAGAGAGGTAAATTGATAAAGTAGGATCGGGCGCTGTGTACACTTAGATCCCATCCTCGGTGTGGTGGAGAGCCATCATATTCCATCTCTGCTCAGCCTCGCCCTGCCCCCCACCCCACCCCACACACACACTGCTTGATGCTAATAGCACCATCACTGCCTCCAGTTGGGACAAAAATGTCTCCAGACACTGCCCCATGTCACTTTTAGGGCAAATCACCCCCAGTTGAGAAACACTTCGTTTCCGTTGCCCTGGAACTTTCCAGGTGTTCCTTCTGCCAGAACCCCTCTTCCCCACACGTCGCACCCAGGGCACTTGGCTCAGCCTCCATCAGGGACCCCAGCCAATCCACCAGGGAAGGGTACTCACCTGTCCTGAACACCTGAAGCAGAGGGCCCAGCACCAGTGAGTCCCTGGCTAGACTGTGACTACGCCGTCTTCTGGAAAATTACCTCGTGTCTGTGGACCTACTGTTTTCCTCTCCTACGGGTAGAAATACAAAATTTAAGACAGTCGGTGTTTAAATCAAAATATGAATAAGTGATACTACAGGAGGCAGGACCAGAGGGGAGAATATGATTGAGGTTTGGGGGTGGCATGGGGTCACCTTTCTTATCCTCCACCTCCCAGATTTAGCTGCAAACCCCTCCTGGCCACGGCCCCGGGCCACTCTGCGACTCACCTGCCATTAAAGGCTCTGCAGGGTCCCACCTGCCGCCCACCGCGCTGCCCCTCTTGGCACTTGCCGTTCCCATCCTGGCTGCGCTGGCAGGTCCGGGCCCATCTCCCCTTCTGCTAAATGGAATCTGGCTCCCTTGCTCCCTGTCGTGTTCTCTCAGCTCTGGTCCGGAGCACCCCGCCCCCGCCCCCGCGAGACCCCCGGGGGCTGGACTTCAAGTCCCAGAAAGCCTCGCGCTTGCCGTGGGTGGGGCCCACGCTCCCCTCCCGGGGCGCAGTTTGGGAGGCGCTGGCAATTTTCAAATTTTGGCGCTGAGCGGGCGGGGCGGCGACAGCTATAGCCGTGCTCCCACCCCCACCCCTTTCCCGGACAACCACAGGTCTGGGGCCCCGGCCCAGTTGGCCCGTCCACTCTGTGGAAGGACCTTCAGGACCATATCCAGGACGGGAAACCGAGGCACACAGTTGTTTTGGTTGGTTGGTTGGTTGATTTTCTTTTGAAAGAACCTGTCCTCGGATCCCAGCAGGGGCGTGACGGGTTTGACATTCGAACCTGGGACCCGCTGACCCCAGGGCGCTAGAAAGTTAATGACCTACTGCTGTCTGCTCTGGGGGTGATGTGTTCGGGCGGTGGGCGAGAAGTCCGCGAGCCCAGGACAGCGCAGCACCCCCAGCCCTGTCCCCACCCTTCCCCACCTCCCCAGCGCCTACCCTGCGCTCTGTCCGACACCCCACCCCTGCTCCATGCCGGAGTCTGGCGCCAGATTTTTCAAAATCTCAGTGCAACGGCTGCCGCTGGCGCCCGCCAAAATCGCGAGACTGGATCCTGAATCCCGGACCCTGGATCTGGGGATCTCCGATTCCTTAGCCTAGTCGGAGGGAAGGGGGCGGGGGACTGATCGGAAAGCCTGAGTCTGGGGCCCGAGTTCCGGGGCCGGGGCCTGGGCCTGGGGTGAGACTGGATCTGGGCACCCCCTCATTCCAGAGACTGAAGTGGGTGGATTCTGGAACACAGATTCCAGAGCCAGGAGGCTAAACGTGGAATCTAGGATCAGAATTGGGGAACCTGGGGCTGGAACGCTATAATCCCAACTGAAATTTTCAAGGCAGGTAGTGTTGGAACTTATAGGAACAGCTTTTTGTTAAGTGGATCAACGGAATAATGAAATCAATAAATATTGATTGACCATCTCCTTTGTCCTAGCACTGGGACTGCATCAGAGTCCAAAACAAAGACCCTGCTCTTGGGGTGCTGACATGGACAGAGTAGGGAGACAGAGGAGACAAGTACGCCTAGCAAGTAAATTATATGGTATGTTGGAAAGTAGCAAGTGTGGAGAAGGAAAGCAGGGTATCAAGACTTGGGACCACATGGGGTAGAGGCCCCCCATAGGGGACCTCTTGGAGAAGGTGGTATTTGAGCAAGGATTTGGAGAGAAGGCAGGGATGAACCAGGTGAATATGTGGGGAGAAAGCTTTCCAGGAGGAGTTCTTGGCGTGGTGGACATGGCAGTGAATGAGAACTTCCCATGATATTACGGAAACAGATATTAAAGGACAAAATATATATGTAATATAACATTAGTGTATTAGTTATCCATTGCTGTGTAACAAAATAGCTCCAAAATATAGTGGCTTAAAGCAACTTTTCTCAGTTTCCGTGGGTCTGGAATCTGGGAGCCACTTAGCTAAGTCATCTGGTTCGAGGCTTCACAAGACAACAGTCAAGGCATCATCTAGAGCAGAGTTGTTGGCAGAGTTCGGGTCCTTGCAGGCTCTTGGGCAAAGAGCCTCAGGTCCCTGCCGGCTGCTTTCCAGGGGCGGTCTCAGTTCCTCATCAAGTAAGAGGGGATCTGAGTTGGGTTTTGAGACCCTCACTGTTTGCTGTAATACAGGGGGAAAAACGGAAAACAACCCAAATACCCATTCATTAGTACAGACCAATACCTTTGTGTAGATTTATACAATGGAGTATTATACAGGAGTGAAAATGAGTGCAACCCAGCAATACTCATCCACAGGATAACCTCCCCAACATAAGATTGTGCAAAAAAGGCAAAGTGCAGAAAAATACCTACAGGACCCTGCCGTTTTTATAAAATTCAAAGCCCAGCCAAACTAGCTATATTATTCATGGGTTCCCCAAATGTGATAATTGAAAGAAAACTGGGGACATAGTTAACCCAGAAGTCAGCATAGTAGTTCCATCCAGGGGGAAAAGCAGGTGGTATGTGGCAATGGGCATATACACAGTGTGGCTTCAACATGGTGACCATGTTCTATTTTGTAAGCCCAGGATTGCAAATGTCTCCATAAACTGGATGTAAAAGTCAGATGCTCTTTGTATGTTGGATGTAGTTCTTGTTTAAAAAATGAAAAAGAAAAAGAAAAAGGAAAACAACCTCTCAGACCTCTGTGTAGAACAATGTGGTCCCAATAGCAATTGAATATCACCTCATAAAAAAGAAATCATAATTAGGTGACCTGATAGAGGTGTTAACTAACACTATGGTGGTAATCATGTTGCAATATATAAATGTATTAAGTCAACACACCTTAAACTTATACAATGTTATATGTTGAGATACTTGTATCTCAATCTTTTTAAACATTTTATTTATTTATTTTTAGAGAGGGGAAAGGGAAGGAGAAAGAGAGGTATGGAAACATTGATGCACAGGAGAAATATCCATCTGTCACCTCTCGCATGTCCCCAGCTGGGGACCTGGCCTGCAACCCAGGCATGTGCCCTGACTGGGAATCAAACCAGTGACCTTTTGGTTTGCAGTCTGGGACTCAATTCACTGAGCCACACGAGTCAAGGCTCAACTTTTTTTTTTTTTAACGGTTTGATTTATTTATTTTTAGACAGAGGGGGAGGGAGGGAGAAAGAGGAGAGTAACATCAGTACGTGGTTGCCTCTCCCACGCCCCCTACTGGGGACCTGGCCTGAAACCCAGGCATGTGCCCTGATTGGGAATCCAACCTGCGACCCTTTGATTCACAGGCCAGCGCTCAATATACTGAGCCACACCAGCCAGGGCTCATTTTTTTTTTTTTTAAAGAATATCCTAAAAAGAAATGCGAACCCCATATGTTACTTTAAATTTTCCGGTCACTACTTTAAAAAGAGTAAAAAGAAACAGGAGAGATTGGTTTTTACTGTTTTACTCAACCCAATATACCCCAAATAGCCTAACTAATATTGTAATCAACATAGAAAAATTATTGATGAGATAGTTTATGTTTTTTTTTTTATACAAAGTCTTTGAAATCCAGTGTGTATTTCACACTTATAGTATATTGCAACTTGGATACTAAATTTCTGACAATTTAACAAAACAACAAAGTTGTGTTTAAAGGAAAAACACTTCACACACGTTGGTTTGTAGATTTTAATTCATTAAAATTAAATTCCTATTAAAATTCAGTTCCTCAATCTCATGGGCCACATTTCAAGGGCTGAGTAGCATCAGGTGGCTACCTGGCCAGCACAGGTGAAAAAGGTGCTGGGAAAGTCCCCCCTGGGAGGGGCCAGGACTGGTCTGGGATCAGTGCTGCACTCAGACCTGGGCTGTTCCCCCTTCTGGACCTGTGTCCACATCTTCCTTTTCTAGAACTCATGCAGCACCCGGGACTCCCCTGTTTCCAATATCTGGGCCGATCTGACCCCCTGGTACTTCCTCCCAAAGGCAGGCTTGGCCCACATGTGCGTGCCCCAGGCCCCAGAGGTGGCAGCTGTTTTGTGGGAGTGTAGATTCGTGAGATGCAAGCTGCCACCTGTGCAGGTGAGGACCATCGCGTAAAGGACAAACCCTAAGGAGAGTGAATTCGGAGACAGTGGGCCACAGGCTTTCAGCAGAATTGAGAATTCGAAAGGTGACTCAGACCTGCCCGGAAGACTTGAATTCAGTCCATTGCTGTGTGACACACTACCCCCAAATTTTATTACGTTTCGTGATTTCGTGGGTCAGGAATACAGGCAGGGTTTAACAGGGTGGTTCTCCTGTCTCATTTTGGGTTGACAGGAGTCGCCGGGTAGTGTCCTGCTTGTGGCTGGGCCAAGGACTTCGATCTGCTTTTGTGGTCAGCCCAGAAGGGTGCCTCAGCTGGCCCCCTCCCTTTCTGCGTGACCTTAGGGTCTCTCCTGTGCTCACCCCTGCAGCACAGTCGAACTTCTTAATGTGGCATCTCAGGACACACTGAGAGCCAGACAGAAGCTGCCAGTCCTCTTGAAGTTTAGGTCCACAACTGACAGGGCGTCACTTCCCTCATGCCCCGTTGGTCAAAGCTGTCACAGACCCAGCCCAGATAAAGGAGAGGGTAAATTGGATCTGCCGGTGGGAGGAATGTCAGTGAATTGCAGCCATCGTTTTTTTCTAACGTTTTTATTGAGATACAATTCACATACCATACAATTGACCCTTTAAAATGTATAATTCAGTGGTTTTTAGCATATTCTAAATTTATGCAACCATCACCACAACAAATTTTAGGGCATTTTCATCACAGTTAAAGGAGACCCTGTTCTCCTCTGTAGTCACTCCCCATCCTCCTTCCCCAGTCCCTGGCAACCAGAAGCCCACTTCCCGTCTCTGTGGGCTTCCCTGCTCTGGACATTCACATAAATGGAATCACACACTGTGTGGTCTGTGTCTGGCTTCTTTCACTGAGCATCAGTTGATGGACATTTGAATTGTTTCCCTTTTTTGGAAATTGTAAATATTGCTGCTATTAACATTCACAAATAAGGTTTTGTGTGGATGTAGGTTTTCAGTTCTCTTGGGTAGATAGGAGGGGAATTGCAGGATCAGATGGTAAATCTATGTTCGCCCTCTGGAAGATCTGCCGGACTTTTCCACTGTGGCTGCACCATTTTCCACTCCCCGCCAGCACAGGATGCCTCCACATCTTCCTAGCACTTGCCATTACCTGTCTTTCCATGTAACGGTCCTAGTGGGTGTGAAGCGGTATCTCATCATGACCCAGATGCAGCCACTGTTAATCCACGGGAGCATTTGTCCCCAGGGAGAGTAAAACGTGTTCTCTTCAGCAGTTTGTTATTTGATGTACAATTTTCAAATACTTAACCATGGGTTTGTGGCTCTCTTGGAGTCTTGCTCTGGGTCTCACAAATGTTAAGGGCAGGCTTGCTGGCTGTTGGTCAAAGGATGGAGGGAGGGATCCATCTGAGATCTGTTTTTGGATTAAAGCTGATGGATTTGATCTTGGAGAGGAGGTAGGTGTGAAGGTTAGACCCGCCCGACCCATCCTGCACCCCGTGCCCCTCCACTCTTGCTAGCTGACCGTCTGCATATCTGGCCCTTCTCCAGCCGGGAAGCCCCCGACCTGTCTTGTGTTGAAGTGAATGGTGTCCCCCACAAATTGACACCTACCTGGAAACCTGTGAATGGAACCTTGTTCGGAAACAGGGTCTTTGCAGATGTAATTGGTTAAGATGAGATCATCTGGATTCAGGTGGGCCCTAGTCCAGTGACTAGTGTCCTTATGAGAAGCAGAGATTTGGATACTGAGGAGAGAACACCATGGGAAGATACAGAGACATACAGGGACATGGCCTATGGAGACAGAGGCAGAGACTGGGGTCATGCGTCCACAAGCCAGGGGCACCAAGGATGGCCAGCAGCCACCAGAGGTGCCTGAAACAGATCCTCCCTCAGCTCGTAAGGGAACCAGCCCCGCCAACACCTTGATCTCACACCACCCCCCAGAATCAGGAAAGGTTAAATTCCTGTTGTTTTAAGCATTTCCCCCCAGTGTGTGGGATTTTGTTGTGTGCCCCCCACCCCAGAGACTCATACACTATGATCATAAACCAAGCACTTTCCCGAGCTTTGAGCTGTTCTAGTGACTCACTGAGCCTGAGGGTGGTCCTGGGGGACCCCAAAGTTTACAGCTGGTATCTGAAGCAACAGCACTCTTACTGGAACTGTACCCTCAACACATACCATTGGCTAAATTCTATGCATCTGGAGAAACAAATTATTTGATGAAAAGCTGTGGATTGTTCTATAAAAATGTGTGCCTACTAAGCAAATTCATTTCCTGATTGCCTAGAAATGGGTGGTTCTTTGAGTTCTTCGAACTGGTGGTGACATCTTCCTGGCTCCCTCATTAGTTAAATATAACCTTTGGCACACGTACATTGTATCATGCTTCTTCCTTTTTTTTTTCAAGTATATCCTTTTAACATAATGTGGTGCCCTTCAGAGTGATGTTGCAGACTCATTCAATCACTCAACCAGCATATTTATTGAGCAACTACTATATACCATGAATACCACACTGGGCAAAATGGACCAAAAACTCTTGTCCTGGTGGAGCTGACATTTTAGTGAGGGACACAGATAATAATTGTGATAAATAAGTGAAATATATAGTATGTTAATGGTGATCAGTGCTGAGAAGGAAAAAGGGGGTATAAAATGTGTGGGTGGTGGTGTGTGAAATGTATGGCAGGTAGCTCAGGGAAGCCCCACCGAGAGAGGGGCAGAGCAGAGGCAAGATGCCTTGGGAATGTGGAAGGATGTCCAGAGAGGGGAACCTGCAAAGGAAAGGCCTGGAAGTAGGACATGCCTGGCACATTCAAAAAGCAATAGGAAAATGTTGCCAGTTGTGTTCGTATTTGGGGCATGAACAGAGGAAGGACATTGGGAAACAGGTTGTGAAAACAACCCTCTGGGTGCTGCAGGGAGAGCCAGAAGAGGGCGCACGGGTGTCCAGGGAGGGAGGAGCATAGCGTCAAGTGGTTTTTAAAATGACTACAATAGGGAAGGGATACAGAGCACTTTCCCTGTGTCAAGTCCAGTCTAGGTCACTTTTTTGGGGGGGGGGGGGGGGTTGGTCATCCTTTCGACAACCTGGTTTTCTCATGAAAAGAAGGAGTTTCAGGGAGGCTAAGTCACCAATTCAAGGTCACCCAGACACACAGGTGAGTCCGACATCACAGTAGAGCCCCCCCACCCTGCGCCTGACCTTCCAGCCTCCTCACCTTTCTTTTCTCCTGCTACCTCCCGCACCTGGTGTGTCATCCCTACCTCCTGCCAGCCCACCCTGTGTTACCAACATCTCAAAGTTCGGATAATGACTCGCCTCCAGCAGGAAGCCTCTCCCTGGGGACAGGAGTCACTCTTGCTCATCTCTGCAAAAAACGAAAAACGAAAACCATGATGACAGAGGCCAACCTTGCCCTTGCTTCGCACAGGCCCGTGACTTCCCAGTACATCCAGAGTCAAATCCAGGCCTTCCCGCACAGCTGTCCAGGTCCACCTTCCTGATCTCATGTTCCCACTCTCCTCATTTGCTCTGTTCCAGTCACCTGGGCCTCCTAGGGGCTCCCCACATGTGCCAGGTACAGTCACACCTCAGAGCCTAAGCACGTGTGGTACCTGGAGCACAGTCCTTCGCAGCTTCCCAAGACTTTTTCATGTCAGTTGGGTCTCAGCTCAAAGGTCACCTCCTTAGAGAAGCCCACCCAGCCACTCCACCTGAAGTAGCTGTGTACTTCCCTGATAGCTGAATCACCACCCAGTAGACCTTCAATTAATGTCTAAAAGTTAGATAATAGTCCCCATGTATTGGGCAGTTCCTATGCATGGGCCAGTGCCTTCTAAGTATGGACCAGAACAAATTCATTTCATGCTCAGAACAAGTCTAGATAATGTTATGATTTCCATTTGCAGAGAAAGAAACTGAGGTATGAGAGTGAGGGTGGGGGACTGACGTGCCCAAGCTCACGCTGCTGGTCAGGAGGGAAGTTGGAATGCAGACCCAGTCAGTCAGATGTATCCTTGGTCACCCCCATCCCCTCTCATGTGCTGTTTTGGGGGGCTCTGTCTGCCCCCCATTCTCCTTACCTCAGCTCCTCATATACCTCCTATCTTGGTCTGCTCAGGCTACCATAGCAAAACGGCATCTATTGGGCCCTGGCTGGTGTGGCTCAGTGGATTGAGTGCAGGCCTGCAAACCAAAGGGTCACCAGCTCAATTCCCAGCAAGGGCACATGCCTGGATTACAGGCCAGGTCTCCAGTAGGGGGTGCTCAAGAGGCAACCACACACTGATGTTTCTCTCCCTTTCTCCCTCTTCCCCTTTCTCTAAAAATAAATAGAAATCTTTAAAATATGGCATAGATTGGGCAGCTTAAACAATAGACATTTATTTCACTCAGTTCTAGAAGCTAGAAGTCCACAATCAAGGTGTCAGCAGGGTCAGTTCCTGGTGAGGGTTACTTCCTGATTTTTAGATGGTCACTTTCTTGCTGTGTTCTTATAGGGTGGAGAGAGGCTCTGATCTCTCTTCCTCTCCTTATAAGGACACCAGTCCCATCACAGGTACCCACCCTCATGACCTCATCTAATGCCAATCACCTTCCAGAGGCTCCACTTCCTAATGTCATCCCACTGGGGGTCAGGGCTTCAGTATATACATTTGGAGGGGATACAAACATCAGGTCCATGACACCTCCTACAATGAAAGGGGCCTTAGTTCTGCACTCACCCCTCTCAAATATCCCTCCCACGTCTCCACCCATAATCCACATTCCAGCTACCACCCTGGGAGGTAACCCAGAGTCTATCCCTGGGTAGACTAACTCCCCAACTTCCTGCCGACTTGGTTTCCCCTCTGTCCACTGAGAATATTCCCCAAGTTTGCTTATAGGGGGCTGGGGTTTAAAAACAGGTTATTCCAAGAAGCATGTACTAGAATGAGGCAGAAACTCAGTCATGATTAAAAAAAAAATCACATTTTAGTGTAATTAAAAAAAAACAACATGCATAAGAAAACTTTCATCCTGGAGATATTTTCAAAATTTAAAACAAACAAACAAACAAACAAAAAAACGAGGCAGAATCAATGACACCTATTTTTCCTTTTGGCCTGGGCTCCTATATGGCTTGGTGTGGCACTGTTACTGATCCGTCTTGGTGGGAAATTTTAATATTCCATTCATCATGGATGTTGTAACATTCATTTTCATTTAAACCATCACATAGAAAATATTATCTCATTCTGGAGTAGTGGTGACAGTTGCATAAACTTGATGTTGTAACATTCATTTTCATTTAAACCATCACATAGAAAATATTATCTCATTCTGGAGTAGTGGTGACAGTTGCATAAACTTGTGACTATACAAAACGCCACTGAACTGAGCACTCTAAAAGGGTGAAGTCTATGGTACATGAATTAAATCTTACTTTTACAAAGTGAGAAAAAAATTATTAATCTTGATACTGAGTTTTTTGGGGGCCCCCTTAAATTTTGCATCGAAAATTTGAATGTTCTCCTCAGCTAAAGAGGGCAAAGCAGGGCCTCAAAGAATGTGTCCAGGTCCTTCCTTTGCATCGTCCCCAGAGGCCAAGCCTTTGTCTGGGCTGTGCCCTCTACCAGGAAAACAAATACTCATCCTTCAGGGCTCACTTTGCTTTGTCTTGCCCCAGTCTGACCTCCCTGACCCACATCCCTCCCCAGCCCTCTCCCTCTAGACTCCAAACATCCTGTCCTAACTTCCTCCCCATCTTGGAATACCTAAAGTATCTGGGAATATCCTTAGGGAACTCCAGTTCTGTGTCCTTGAATCAATAACACTGTCTTCCCCAGTCTCTGTTCCTTCCTTAGCAAACCTGGAACAATCATACCAGTGCTACCATGGGCATCGAAGTAGAAACTGCTTACAAAATGCTTACCATGTCATAAACGCTCAATAAATGTTTGTTCTTATTAGTATCTTCAGTGCAATGCAACATTAATAAAAAGAGTAATTACACTTATGGATTCTCATTTGCAAGGTGGGTATGGATATGCCCATTTTTCTGGCTGGGGAAGTCCCTGCCTCACACATTCTCCAGTGGGGGGCTTGTGGGTCATCTCTCCTTGGGGCAGACAGGCTGGGCCTGGGGTACGGTAAGTGAGGCGCTAGCCTCAGGAGCAAAACTTAAGGCAACACCAAAAAAACTTAGCCACCTGGGTATTTTCATGCAATAGTTAAATCATCATCATCATCATCATCATCATCATCATCATCAGCCCTGGCTGGTGTGGCTCAGTAGATTGAGCGCCGGCCTGTGAACTGAAAGGTCGCCGGTTTGATTCCCAGTCAGTGCACATGTCTGCTTTGTGGGCCAGGTCCCCAGCTGGGGGCATGTGAGAGGCAACCAACTGATGTTTCTCTCCCTCTCTTTCTCCCTCCCTTCCCCTCTGTATAAAAATAAATAAATAAAATCTAAAAAAAAAAAAATGTAACCGCTCTGGCTGGTGTGGCTCAGTGTATTGAGTAACAGCCTGCGAAGCAAAGGGTTGCAGGTTCGATTCCCAGTCAGGGCACGTGCCTGGGTTTTTGGGCCAGGCCCCCAGTAGGGGGTGCACAAGAGGCAACCACACATTGATGCTTCTCTCCCTCACTCCTTTTCCCCTCTCTCTAAAAATAAATAAGTAAAATCTTTTAAAAAATCGGAATCAGTGCAAAAAAAATCCATGATAAATTGAAAAAATCAAAATTATAAATAAACAGGATCTGACCCTGCACAGCACACCTCTCTGGTCTTAAGTTCTGTCTGCATTTGAAAATCTTGCTATTTTGTTCATCATGGGTGAGGTTTTTATTTTGGGGTTTTGGTTTTTTTTTTGGCATAAATATAGCTAGCTCAGTTGGTTAGAGCGATGTCCCCATACATCAAGGGTCAAGGTTTCAGGTTTGTTCCCCAATCAGAGCACGTCCAAAAAACAACCAATGAAGACATAAATAAGTGGAACAACAAAGCAATGTTTTTCTCTCTCTCAAATTAATAAATTAAAAATATTTAAAATATTGCATTAGAATATTATTAAATGCATGTTGTATATGTCAAATATTGTGTGTATAAAATACCGCACTGTCATCCCAATCCCAGCCCTCCTCACCTCGCAGCCGCCCCTGCCGGTCTGTCTCTTCGTCGCTTTGGGCGCAGAGACCCATATCCGCCATCAGGTGGCGCCGCCACGCCTCTTAGTGCCCGGGACCTTTTGTGCCTCCAAGGTGGGCGGTGAGGAGGTGGTGCGATGCGTCAGCCGAATCGCGAGCCGGGGAGTCTGGGGAACTGAGTGTTAGGGCCGAGGCCAGACCCCAGGCAGGCGGGGAGGGGACACAGCTGTGAGTCACCCGGGAGCCCCCGATCGTCCGTGGGAGACAGTCCCCAGAGAGCCTGCCCGCGTGGCTCGTGAATTGCCTTCCCAGGAAGACTGTGAGACTGGCGGCAGTCCCTGCGTGCGCCGATTACTGGTGCACACTTGTGGCTCCAAGAACAAGTACACGGTGGTTTGGGGGAGTGACGGCCCCACCAAGCCTCAATTTCCCCTTTTGCATCGTGCAGATAAAGTGTGACCCCTGCTTCCCGGGTCCTTGAGGATTAAATGAACCATGATACAGGGAGCCAGGAACACTACCTGCTCAACACAAATCAGCGCCCACCCCGGACGGAGGAAATAAAAGTAGCGACCATCATTGTAAGGCGACCCTAGGTGACAGCGTGCGGCGCAAGCCTGAACCATTTTCCCCAGGCTTTCACTCCAACCTCGGTTTCTCCCCATGCCAGGCGGCCAGGTGCGGTCAAATGATGGAACGCGAAATGCCGGCAGGGGGCGCGCACCAGACCGAGACCAGAGCCTCAGATGCCCGCCCCACCCTGAAAATCTCGGCGAGTGGGGAGGGGTCGCTATGGCTCCTCCCTAGGGCGCCTAGGACTTTGGAGGCCCTGCTTCTGGGGACGTCGAGGCGGCCTCCCGTGACCACCAAGTGACATTCAGTGCTTATTTGTGTATCCCTTATGTTATGTGTTTCCTGCAACCGAATGAGGCCGGTGTGCGTTCTCGTAAGACAGGTGGGGAAACAGGCGGATCTTAGCAGCCTCTAACACTGGGGACCGCAAGGCAGCCTCCCGCGACCACCACAGTTAATTAAGCGCTTATTGTGTACCCCTTATTTTTTAATGCTCCCTCCAACCCAAGGAGGCCAGCATTGCCTGCCCATTAGGCAGGTAGGGACACAAAGGCCCAGAGAATTTAAGGCACCCATCGCCTAAGGGTCCTGCAGCCTTGGGAAACCCACCACCACCAGCTGGGAGGGATAAGCCTGCAAGCCGAGTCTTCTCCCCTTACAAGCCCCCAGCACAACCTGGGAAAGGCGCAGGCCGGGGACTCTCCGGGGGACCAGGAGGGGATTCCAAGCCCCCCTCGAAAGTCCGGGCCGCCTCGCGCGCTGGAAATCCCGCGCGCGCCCCGAAACGCGGCGCGGCTGCCGGGAAATCAGGAGAAAAAACTTCTGCTTTTTTTTCTTTTCTGGCACTGACTCTCCCCCGCGCCCTCCTCCTCGCTCTTGCCCCCACGTGGGGCGCCCCGGAGCTGCACCCCGCCCCTTCCCCGCCGCCAACCAATCGCCTTTGTGGTTCGCCAATGGGCGGGGCGGATGGCAGCTGAGGCTACGCCCCTGTTTGCTCAAGTCTCTAAAAGGCGCCGCTGGCGGCCGCGGCGTCAGATCGCCTGGATTATTCCTGCTGTGGACTTCGCAGTTTTTCCCGACTTTTAGGAGGATTTCGCTGCCTTCCGAGCGCTCGGATTCCGTAGCAAGGCTTTGGGCTCTCCGGCTTCGGATTTTGCATTTTTTCCCTTGGGACTGTCGTGGACTGCTTTTCACTGTGGATTATAACTGCAACATGACTCTGGAAGAGCTGGTGGCGTGCGACAACGCAGCACAGAAGTAAGTAGTCTGATGTTGGCCAGGCCAAGCGGGAACCCGAGGGCCTGGTGACCGGCCGGGCGCTCACCCCCCTCTCCCCTACCCCAGGATGCAGACCGTGAGCGCCGCGGTGGAGGAGCTGCTGGTGGCTGCGCAGCGCCAGGACCGCCTCACCGTGGGGGTGTACGAGTCGGCCAAGCTGATGAATGTGTGAGTCAGACCCCGTCCCCCGGCTGGGCCTGGGTGGGGACCCCCCCCTCCGCTTTGCACGATCTCCCCGCTCTCCCGTGCACTTTTCCCTTGCATGGGGCTGGAGCCTCCCCAAGTGTCCTCACTGTGGATGGAAAACCTCTCCGCTTTTTTTTTTTTTAAGTCGATTTTTAGAGAGAGAGGAAAAGTAGGGGGAATGTCTATTTGTTGTTGCACTTATTTATGCATTCATTGGTTGCTTCTTGTATGTGTCCTGGCTGGAGATCCAACCAAAACTTTGGCGGATAGGGATGACACTCTAACGAACTGAGCTACCCGACTGGGTTACCCGGCCAGGGCTTGAACCTTTTTGCTTTTTTGGGCGGCGGCGGGGGCCAGGGAGCTGCAGTATCCTGACGCTGCATCATTTGCAGGCACACACCTCTCCCCCTCCCCCATTGTGTTCCTACCTTACCTCTCCCAGTACTTTGAACTGTATGTCTTCCTCCTACCCTTCCAGCTGCATGCACACAGCTGTCGCCTGCACACCTGCAGTTCCTCTTTGTTTTTGCAAACTCCCCTGTGCACTGTGGCCCCTCCCCAGGCCCGCAGCTGATCTGTCCCGTTCTTCTGACCCTTTCAGGGACCCTGACAGTGTGGTCCTGTGCCTGTTGGCCATTGACGAGGAAGAAGAGGATGACATTGCCCTGCAGATCCACTTCACGCTCATTCAGTCCTTTTGCTGTGACAATGACATCAACATCGTCCGGGTGTCTGGCATGCAACGCCTGGCACAGCTGCTGGGGGAGCCAGCTGAGACCCAGGGCACCACTGAGGCTCGGGACCTGCACTGCCTCCTGGTCACGGTGAGCTGGGCATACTGGGTCTGCCCCGCCCCAGCACCTGGGCTTGTGTTTGTCAACAAAGTTGAGCTGGCCAGTCTTGCACCAGCTCACTGCTCAGCTACGCTAGGCATGTCCCGTGGACAGCCCAGTCCGGGCCTCGTCACCCAGCCGGCTGTTTTGAGCCAGCTTGTTTTCCCCACAGGGGCCCTTGGAGGGGGAGGCTAGGCTCCCTGCGCAGTTCTGGAGCTCCCACTGAAACCCATCTTTTCCCCCTCCCACAGAACCCTCACACAGACGCCTGGAAGAGCCACAGCCTGGTGGAGGTGGCCAGTTACTGCGAAGAGAGCCGGGGGAACAACCAATGGGTCCCCTACATTTCCCTCCAGGAGCGCTGAGACCCCTCCCAGCATCAGAACCTGTCTGGAAGAGTTGCTGCCAAAAAATAAATAAATAAATATTTGACCCCCTCCCCCGCAGAACAACCCCCCAAAACAAACTAACCCATGAGACCATCGGGGGCGGAATCCTTGGAGACTGGAGACAAGGAGAGGGGAGTGCATGGCCACCCCCTGGGGGGTGAGCCTGGAACAGCGCCAGTGGTGGCCACCGTGAGAGGAGGAGAGGGGAACTGAGGCCAGCAGGAGAGGGGACCCTGGAGCTCGGGCCTTGTGACAGAGCAGAAGCTGCAGTGGGGGAGGGCCTGGACTCCACACTTCAGGGGTTGGGTGAGACCAGTGGCATCCCTCACCCTTCTTGAGGCTGGAGCTGACATCGACAAACAGGCCTTGGTTGACGAGGGTGCAGCCCTCGTCAGGACTAAACTTTGGAACTTGGGAACTGGGGCTGATGTTGCTCTGTACCCATGAACTCCCAGTTTGCAAACTAAATAGACAATCTATTTTGTTACTTGCACTGTGACTTGAACCACTGAGAGAGACCAGAAGCCTACAGATACACACATCTATTTGACTTCTACGATGATGGCCTTGTAATAAATTTCTAAAGTTTCTGGGTTCTTGTATTTGTGCTGTCTTGGAGAGGGACTGGGACCCCCCCCCCCACACACACACCCAACACACTGCAGCAGCCCTGCCCCCAATCCCCTCCTGCAGGCTCACCAGGAAATGTTACTTAAGTCCCTGTTAGCAGCTCCAGGCTCCTTCGCAAAAACAGTGCCTCTTCTCTCTGCAGCCGGCGCCACCCAAGTCCAACAAATCTTTGCCTCCTTTTTTTCTTCTCCCTCCTCCTGCCCTGTAGCAATTAAAAGACCGGTTTATTACGAAACCTGGCCGCCGTGCCACTGCTGTTACAGGCTGTGCTGGAGCCAACCCCAAGCTCTGGGCACATACAGACAAAATGGGAGGGGGCTGTAGCCCCCGCATGCCCTGGCACCACCGCAGCCCAAGGTCCAGAGAGGTCAAGGGGGCACCTGCGACCACACAGTGAGGCTGCCTCAGAGATGCCTCTGGGCTAGCTTGGGCCTTGCAGGAAGTTCTGGTGACCCCCCAGGGTGTGCCCCCTACCTGGACCGCCTTCTCCCTACCAGGATGGGCCTCTTCACTGCACTAAGTTTAAAAACAAAAAAACCCTCACATCCCACCCCCCACCCCAAAACTAAAACCTACAAGCAGAAAAATACTGCAGGAAGTCTTGCTCCTGGCCCAGCTGGGCGAACTTGGCATGTTGCTACGTTTTGCCTCTAAACCGAAACTATAGGGGTGGCCACCTCTTTGTTCTCCCTAAATTACGTGTGCTGACTCCCCCTGCCCTGGGCTGGGAGCTAGGAGGTGGGAGCAGCCTCCGTCTGAGGGCTTCTGAGGGGTGGGCTCACGCCTGGGCCACCTTGCCTCTCCTATGCCATGTGGCCTGGCTTGGGTACTGGGGCGATGGAGGTGGGAAGGGGGGGTGGTCCAACCGCAGGCAGAGACCTTTCCACTGAACCCACGTGGGCGCGTGAGGAAATCCCCCGGCAACCCCCAGGAGTCATGGGACGGGGGAGCCCCATCAGGGAGGGCGGAGGGAGAGAAAGAAAGAAGGGGGAAGTCCCAGAGAGGGGGGAGGGGCGGGATCCCTTCAAGGGCTGGGAGGAGGGAAAGCGCAGATGGGGAGGAAACTCTTGCGTAGGGAAGCTGGGTGGAGGGACAGGAACACCTGTGTAGAGGGTGCGGGAGGGAAGATTCTAACCCGAGGGACCCAAGCCCCGCAGGGGTGGAGTGGGAGGCACAAAGGTTATGGGGGGCAGGTAGGGGGAACCCAGAGTGGCTAAGGGAGGCCGCTGAAATAAATCCTTGTAGGGGGTCGGAGAGCGGAGTGGGGGATTGCAGCCCCCAGTGGATGGAAGGGGCACTCCAAGGGCGTGTGAAGGGTAAGTAGGGAGGAGATCCCTGAGATGGAGCTGGGAGAGGGAAGGGTCCAGCAGAGGTGGAGGAGAGGTGAAGGGATCCCCCCTGAGTTTTGGGCGGGGCGCGACTAGCAGGGACAAAGCTCAGCCCAGCTGTGGCCTGGAACTCAGGCTCTCCTTGCCAGGGCAGCTCCTCCCAGGAGGCACATCCCCACTAGTTCCACTCATTGGCTAATGTGGGCCACTCTGTCCCCATGGTGACCCTGGCCATCCAGAAGGGCCTAGTGACCTCTGACCCTCTCATCCCTAGGCCCCCGGTGCAGTAGGGGCAAGACCCCAGGCTTCTGGGCCCCAAGGAAATATAGGGAATGGGTGGAGCTCCAGTTGTGTGACCCATAGCCAGTTCCTTAACCTCTCTGTGCCTGTTTCCCTGTCTGCAAATGGGGAAAATAATGCTACCTACCCATAGATTGTTGAGGTCCAGTGAAATATATATTCCTTAGGTCAACCCCTCCTATGTAGAAAGTAGAAAAAGGATTAGCCATTATCACTTATACTACTATTATCAACACTATTACATCCCTGTATTTCCAAAATCGTCTCTAATCTCAGAGCCCTCCCATGAGCCAGACCAGTGGAGACTGGGGTGAGGCCTTCAAGCAACATTTAGAAGAGCAACCTCCAAAAATTCAGCCAGCAATATAAGGAATCTTTTTAGTTGCTACTTTATAAACTCAAATGCACCCTCCCCCCACCAAAAAAAGACAAAGAAAACTCCATGATAAACAAAATGGCAAATCAAGATAAGATCAATGTTGCTGATTTTTTCTTTTGCCTCAAGCTCCGCTGTCCCTGTCCCCCTCTTGTCTTATGTAAACGGTGCATTTTTGGTTTGCAGGTGGAGAAGTGAAGGCTCAGGGGAAGGTACGACTTCCCAGGACCCGGAACGCTGTGCACGGCCCTCGGCACGCGTGGGCCATGGCCCCTATGAGTAGTTCCCCCATTGCTGTTGCTGTTATTGTTGCCCGTATCATTGTCGCTGTCATTTTTCGTTGTTGCTGTGATTAGTAACAGTATTAAGGTTTCCTGACTAAACCCAAGGATGTCCAGAAATCAGCTTCAAATGCTCTGTTTTACTGAGTTAATAACAGCAGCTCTGTCTTCCCTGGCTACACCCTTAACCTTGACTGCAGCCCCACGAGGATAGTGCTGTTGTCCCGTTGTCCAGAAGAGGAGACTGAGGCCCAGAGTGGAGGCCAGGAGTCTTGCATTGTGGGTGGCTGGCTGGTCAGCCCCTGGGGAAAACCCATGGTGATGGGATGAGCAAAGCACATGACTCCTAGTACCTGCCCCCAACACCAGAGTTCACACTGGGCCAGGGAGAACTTGCCACAGCTTACCAGTGCTCAGTCACAGCTGTAGGTGACTGCCCTGGCCTCCCACCACTGGGGACGTTGCAACTTCACAAGGAGGGAGTAGGCAAACACACTTCCCCAGCTGGGGCAGCTGGGATGCATGCTCACTTAGGGTGCCCGTGCTGCCTCTGTCCGCACCTACACTCATGGGCCTAAGACATGCATGCATGCAGGTACACCCCACTATGCAGATGTACGCACACCTGGAGCCATGCACACAGCTTCCCAAACGCCATGCACATTGTCACCCACTCAGGCCCACCACGCATCCCGATCTCCTAGGACCACCTTCTTAGTGTCTCTGAGCTACCCTTCCATATCTGTTCTAGAGACACACCGCCTCTTGAGCCTATGTCCACTTGTGTACACACACGTAAACATGGACACAGAATCATGCACGTGGTGACCGATGTGTAAATACACCACACATCAAGGGTTTATAGGATTCTAGCTATTTTCTTGAACACTTCCCACCTGGGGAAGGAAGGCTGGCCTTGTGAGCGTGTCATAAAGCATATAACACATCCCTGCACTCAGGGCCCAGGCTCTTATGAAGGGCCAGGAGTGAGACAGACAGATATGGCAGCAATGTTGAGAGGAGCGACCTAAAAATCATTGACGGGGCACTCGGCCAGCCCTTTCACTCTGCGGTCTCTTCTTCGCAGCAGCAGCCCTACAAGACAGTTAGTATCTACTTTTTACAGAAAGGGAATACAAGTGCTCAGAGAGGTGCAGCCACTTGTCCAGTGTCACACAGCTGGATGGTGGCAGAGTCAGGGGCCAAAAGCCAAGGCCTGTGTGATTCAGAGTTAGTACTTTATATCTATTTATATATGTAATGGAGATGTATGCCACAAAATAGTTCACATACCATAAAATTCACCCCTTTAAAGGATAATTCAGTGATCTTTGGTGTACTACACCAAGTTATATAATCATCACCACTATCTAGTTCTAGAACATTCCATCACCCCAAAAGGTAACCTCATGAGCAATCCATTCCCCATCCCCCACCCCCAGCCCCTAACAACCATGAATCCACTTTCTGTCTTTGTGGATTTGCCTGTTTTGGACACTTCTTATCAGTGGAATCACACACTCTGTGGCTTGCTTGCTTCACTTGCAAAATGTTTGGGGGGTTCATCCAGGTGGTAGCGCGTGTCACTCAGAGTCTGGACTTGTATTGCCGCCCTGTGTCTGCGGTCCCCAGTATGTGTACTTTAGCACCCTCCTGTGTAGACAGGATACACAGGAAGGCACTCTGAGTCACGAACACGGTTTATAGTGAACAAGCACCCCCCCAACACACACACCCTGCACCCAGACACTGCTTGCACACCTGGCCCTCTAACCTCTGGCCTGTGCATGTGCTGATCCCTCCGCCTAGAACCCTTCTCCTCTCCCCCCACACCTTTCCCCAAGTGAACTCCTACTCTCCTTTTTGGTCTCATCATTTGTCCCCTCTTCAGGGAAGACCTCCAGACAGGACCCTTACATCCTGTCTCCAACTCTGCCCTGGCACCTCCCCTGTTTGTAATGACGTATTTAGCCCTGCCATCATTGGCTTCTTGTCTGTGTCCCGTGTTAGGCTGCAGACTCCAAGAGGGTTGAAAGAGGGTCTGTTCTTCTCACCCCTGGCCCCACATGGCAGGGCTCAGGGCTTCGGACCCAGGTGGCACGTCATAAATGTTTGTGGCATAAAGACTCAAACCTGAGACCCGAGTCATGTACAACTAGAGACTGACCCATCAATGACCTCCTTCCCCAGGACAGATTGTTTTGTCCCTAAAGGACACATGCTGGCCTGCCAAGGGCTGGGTCCTGGCCAGATTTAGTGACACAACCCGGCACAGGGAAGCTAGAACCTATTCCTGTGGAGGCGGCCGGCCACGTGCCCTTCGGCAAGTTGCTTTACCTGTTTGGACTCAGTCTCCTTACCTGTCCAATGGGGAGACGAGTGGGAGTGACCATCTCTCAGGGCTGTTGTGAACATTAAACCAGTGAAAATATTTCAGGCATTCAGAACAGTGGGGAGCCTTGCAGAATGTCAGCTATTATTATGTGAGTTGGTATTTGACTGTTTATGATAACTTCCACCCCGACTCAGTGTCTGCCTGTCTAGCTGTGTGCTCCTGAGTAGGACTAGCCTATGAGTCTCTCCACACAGCCGAGGTTCGGGAGTGAGGATCAGCGCTGCCGCATGGGCTCATAGCAGTACACACGCATGCGTGGCTGGGCCTCAATCCCCAGAGTCCCCAGAGTGAGCCTGAGCTCCCAGAACTACTGACCAACTGGGGTCCCATGGTTCTAACCTCGACCCCTCCCGCTTTACCCCAACCGAGAGATGCTGATCCTACAAGGGGCTCTGCATCTCCCTGTGAAGTAAGGTGGCCCCAGGGCCTAACCTCTTCAGAGAGGCAGATGTGTCTGCTGGCCCGAGCACTGTTTATTCTAAACAGTAGGCATGGACGGCCACATATATGCATGCAGGCACACATGTGTGCTTGCACATGTGTGCAGCAGACAGGTACTCAGACTTGCAAACAGGCACGGACACACACACGCACATACACTATTGTTCTTACCCTCCCGAGGACCCACTGGATGAGTTTCCTGGGGCAGCCGTAATAAAGAGGGACAGACTGAGGGGCTTCCCTGACAGAAATTTATGGGCTCCCAGCTCTGGAGGCCAGAGAGCCGAGACGAAGGTGTAGACAGGACCGGCATCTCCTGAGGCCCTGAGGGAGGCTATTTCCAGGCTGCCGCTGCTGCTGGTGGCCTCTGGTGTTCGTCGGCGTGCAGATGTTGCTCTCCCGTGTCTTCGCGTGGTCTGCCCTCTCTCTCAGTGTGTCTCTGTGTCGAAAGGTCCTCTTCTCGGGACACCAGTCTTGCTAGATCAGGGCCCGGCCCGCCTTCCTCGCGACCTCACCTTAACGTGGTCACCTGCAAAGGTGCCCCCTCCAAATAAGGTCCCATTAGAGGTGAGAGAAGGTGAAGTCTTCGCCAGCTTTTTTTTTTAATTACAGTCAAAATTCTTTTTTTCTTTTATTGATTCTATTTTTTTTTTACCAATATTTAATTTATTTATTTTTAGAGAGATGGGGGAGGAGGAGAAACAATGTGCGAGAGAACGAATCAGTCGACTCGTGCACATCGCCAACTGGGGACCTGGCCTGCAACCCAGGCGCGTGCCCTGAGGGGGAATCAAACCAGCGACCTTTCGGTCCACGGGCCAGTGCTCAATTCACTGAACCACACCAGCCAGGGCTGATTTTAATATTTTTAAAAAATATTTTATTTATTTGTTTTAGAGAGAGGGAGAGGAACATCGAGGTGTGAGAGAAATATCAATTGGTTACCTCTCAAATAACCCCAGCAGGGGACCCGGCCTGCAACCCAGGCGTGTGCCCTGACCGGGAATCGAACCAGCGATCTTTCTGTTTGCAGAACCCCCTGAGCCACACCAGTCATCTTCTGAGGGGACACAATTCAACGTATAGCACCTCCCCCCCAGATACCCAAACATGTACGGTCAGACACATGTGGAGATGCTGGAGCACCTGGGCTCACACTGATAGACCAATGCACAGGCACAGAAGCCAACAGACACCTCTCTTTCTCTTGTTCTCCCAACACTAGCACAGGCCCTAGTACACAGCATGAGTCCAACAAACGATGAGTAAAAACACACACCCAGCGCCACAAGTCTCAGACACACAGGTGCACCACTCTCATCCAGCCCCTCTGCTGAGGCATCAACTTCCTGGTCCTTCCTGCCTACCCAGAGGGTCTCTGGGTAAAGGCCGTGGGAAAACTGTTGGGAATTGCCACCGGCAGCCTCTGTGGTGGCTCAGGGGACTGGGCTAGCGCCTCTGAAGAGTGGTTCTCAGGCCTCGGGTTTATGGGTAGCTCAGGGGCATGGCGGCACACTTCTGACTCCTTTCATTCGGTAGGTAAGACGGTGCCCCAGAGACCAGGTCTCCTCAGGTGGCAGCACCTTCTCTGGCCCTATCCTGCTCTGGCCTCCCCTCCACCCTTCTTTCTGCAAAGCACCAGCAATCATTTCCTAGCTCCCTGCCTTGTCCCCATGGTCCCTTCCGTGGTCCCCTCTGCCTGGGGTGCCTTCTCTGGGCCTCTGGCACATGGCTCACCCCTTCTTTTCTCTCCTGACCCCAAGTCCCAGGTAGAATGTGTGACCTCTCTGCTAGATTTTCAGTGTCCCAGGGGTACCCAACCTGAGCTGAGCACACACATGAGTGGGGAAGCAATCAAGGAGCATGCTTTAAGTGTTGGAACTGGGAAGTCTGGGAATGTTGCCCCCTGGAGTTGTGCAATCATGGTGCCTCAGAGACCTGCACTCTGGCACCCACGCTGGCCTGTGCGCCAGTGACTAACAGCCTTGCAGATATCTAGGGGCTCCTGATGACCAGCAATCACCTCCAGAGACCCAGATGACCCAGAGTGACACACAGCTCTTGTGACACCCCTCCCCCGAGGATGACAAGCCAGGGAGTGGGCAGACACATTACAGACCCAGGCAGAAGCTCCATCTGGAGAAGGGGCAGGGGGGTTTCCTTTTGCAGCCCCTCCCTGTTCTTTCCCTTCATTGTTCGTTCCTCCTTGTTCCCACCCCACCCCCTCCTCTTGGGCGCCAGAGGTTCCCAGGCTCTGGGGCAGGGGTGGAGTGGGGTGAAGGGCGTCTCTGGGCAGCCAAACACCCTCTTGCACGGTCTCGTGTTCCGCCCCATGCGTGAGCACACACGCGTTGAAGCGCGAGCCTGCGACCACACGCGTGCTCACTTGGGGAGGTGTTTGTGCCACAGCGTGTACACCAGTCGCGCCATAAATGCGTTGGGGATAGCAGCAGGGGTAAGGGGCAGAGTTCAGACCACACAAGGAGGGACAGCCGCAGAGCTTTGGATTCGAATCTGGTCTTGGCGTCTTACTAGCTAGCATCGCGCAGCAAGCGTGACTCAGTTTCTCCATTCATAAAAGAGAAAGTCTCATCGCCCTCCCACGTGGCGACATGAAACCAGATAATGCACGGAAGCGCTTAGCACAAAGCTGGCCTTGAGAACCCTCATTACGCCTTCCTTCCACCCCACCCTCTAGCCAGACACTCTGGGGGTGGAGAGGGGCGCTGACCCAGGCCCCAGACACCCCTCCCTAGCAGGCAGGAGTCCCGACTTCCTCGGTCTCTAAATTGGATAATTGGAGACAGAGGCGGCTGTGCGGGAGACAGAGAAATCCCCGAGTGGGCGAAGTGCAGGGGCCTGTCCTCCTAGCTTCTCCACGTTTGAGGCCCCGACCCTCACCAGACCCACCGCGGGTGCGCCCCGGGCGCAAACCAGTGCGCTCGGGAGCCCCCAGGGCCGGCTGCCGACCCTTTCCCGAGCTCAGCGGTGCCAGCCTCCCTCTGGTGCCTGCCAGGCGCGGTGTCTACGGCCGCCTGGGGCGGAGTGGGGAGGGGGGTCGGGGGAGGGGATGCACGCCCGCGGCGGCCCCGGCGGCGTCTCCCTCCCCTAGCCCCAGGCGGCGGGCGGCCGGGCCGAGGGCGGGGCGTCTGAACACACCCTCCTTTTGTGAGCGGCGCCTTCCCCCGGCTGCCTGGCGCGTAGGGCCAGGGCACCGCGCCAGCGCCTGGAATAGCCTCCCTACCCTGCCGGCCGCCCCACGCCCTGCTGGAGCCGCCTGACCTGCCTGGCCGGGCGCGGGAGTGAGGAAGCTGGGCCGCGTGGCCCGGGACCCGGTGCGTGTTCGGCTGCACGGGGCTGCACGGGGCTGCACCACCACCGGCCTGTGAGCAGCAAGGCCTACTGTGTGTGCAGACCCTCTGCTGAGCGCAAACGCCCATTGTGTTGGCCTGTCTGTATGCAGCCCCTACTATGTGCAGACCCCCACCTACATACGATCGCCCACTGTGTCAGCCCGCTGTCTGTGAAGAGCACCTACCGTGTACAGCTCCCCTCTCCCGTGCAAAGCCTACTGTATGCAGTCCCTCTGCTGGGTGCAAACACTCACTGTGTCAGGCCCCTACCCTTTCTCTGCCTGCAGGGCATACTGTGTGCAGACCCCCGCCAACATGGAAATGTCCACTGCATTAGTCACCTCTTTGTTCAGTGCCTACTGTATGTAGCCCCTGTGCCAGGTGCAAACGCCCACTGTGTGCAGACCACTGACTGCATCCAAAGCCTATATGCACGCCCCAACCACATACAAACACCCATGTGCAGATGTCAGCCTGCAGGCAAGACCCACTGTGTGTAGAGCCCCGCCTGCCTACAAACACCTACAGAGTGTAGACACTCATATGTGCAAATGCCACTGTGTGCAGACACTGACATTCAAACGCTCTCTGTGTGTAGCACCTGAGTGTGCACACGCCCACTGAGAACAGGCACAGACATTGTCAAACACTCAGTGGCGGTGTTCCATGCTTTGAAATGCCCTGGTCTGTGCAAACACCCACATGCTGGTAAAAACCCTAGTGCGTGCACACCTGCATTCTGACATGCACATGCGTGGTCATCAGGATAGTGCAAACATTTCCCAAGTTCAAACGTTTGCTGTGCAGAGCCCCTGTGCCTGCAAATGCCCACTGTATGCAGAGATCCACATGGGCACCGAACCCTCTCCAAGGGTCATGTGCATATGCCTTGACTCCACTGGCAGACTCTGCTCTGCTTGATTCTCCTCTGGTTGTGACTGTGAGGGGCTCTGAAGGTGTAAGAGGAAGTGGGTTGTACATCCCCTGCATTGTGTGGCTCTGGGCGGTGGACTCAGGCATGCAAAGGCTGGGGGGCTGGGCCTCCTGGGGCCTTCCTGGTGCAAGGGCAGGCAGGCTCTGTGGGCAGGACGCCAGCGGGTGGCTTCCCTGAAACTGGGCACAGCAGCTGGGAGAGGCTTCTGAGCCACCCGGCCCCACCTGGCCCCGGGCACTCTCGGCGGATGGGCAAGGCAGGCAGACAATGCCAAGGATGAACCGGGCCCCGGCCTGCACATGCCCGCACCCGAGCCATGGTGGACTTGTGCACACACACCTGTGTGCATGCATGTGTGAACTCTGCTCCCCATAGGCCAACATGTGTACTTGTGCAAACATACAGGCCTGTTCTTGTGTGTTGCACGTGAATCACATGACACAGGCAACGGCCCCAGTGGTTCATATTTACCTTGAGGCTTCACAGGACACAGGATTTCGTCTGCATTGCTCATTGTGTGTCTTCAGCACCTGGCGGTTGGTGCTCCATAAATATTTGTGTAGTGAACCAATGAACAAAGAGACACATCATTTTACAACTATGTACTGAGTGTCTACATGTGCTGGACACTTGTAGTTCTGGGAACAACAAAAAGATCCTTGGACTGACATTCTAGACATGCACACAGGGCTAAGAATAAGCTCACAGCTGCACACACGTTGATCAGGACACACCTAAGTCCATTTGAATTCATTCACCTGCAGAAACTGGAGCCAGGTGTGCACGTTCAGCCCTCGTGGACACTGGACATGCACACGTTTTTGCGCCCACAATTTTTCAAAACTTTTCTCCCTGCCAGCTGCTTTTGTGATCCACTTAGCCACCCCTCCAGGCCTTCCCTTTGGAGGCCACTGGGTGTCCAAGCCTGGGTTTGGAGTGGTTATGTTACCGGGAGCACCTCTCCCCAAACTCTGCCTGGAATTTCTACCATTGGAGCTCCTCCTAAGACGCAGGTCGTTTCTGCAGAAGGGTGGTGGGACCAGAGCTGTGCAGGATGCAGGCTCAGAGGAGTGGCGCCTGGATACCGCCCAGAATGTCTCTCTGTTTTACAGCCTGGGAATCTGAGGCCCAGGACACTGCGAGAAGCAAACACCCTACTCTCTTCCTTCTCATTCCCTTGCAGCCATAAACAGGTCTGGGTTAAAGGCCTAGGGTAAGGACAGGAAGGTGGGGAAGGCCTGTGGAGGGAGGGGGAGCCTGTCTGCATTCTGGAGATGGACGCAGAGGCAGGCCCACCTTGCAGACAGACATACACAGCAGACAGAGACCTAATCTGGGACACATAGACACTCGTGGCCCCTTCCTGTGGCAGATGCTCCTCCCCCAGCCTCCAGATGGCCCTTGCCTTGCCTGGGGTGGGGTGGGGAAGTTATGTGTGTTTGGTGTATGTGTAGGTAACATGTATGTGTATGTGAGTGTGCACAAACATGTTTGTATTTTGTGGTCATAATATGTGTATCTGGGTATTTGTGTAAGTGTGGGCACATGTTTTAGTGTGTGCCATGCATGCACACATGTGTTTTATATATATATTTATAATTGTGTGCATGCATGGGTTTGTGTAAATGTGTATTTTGGGGGTGTGGGAACACATACATGTGTTTCTAGGCATACTTTCTATATGTGTGCACACACATGTGCTTGCATACTTTGTGTGTCTCTCTGTGTGTGCACATGTGTTGTGGGTATGCATGTGTGTGGTGTTTTGAGTGTGTGCACTGGGCAGAGCTCCAGGTGGCCCCAGCACCCAGACCCAGGGATCTGGTATCTTAGGGCCTGGAGCAGCTCACACACACACAACAACAGCGTCAATAATGATAACGGCTACCATTTAGTGTTTCTTTATGATGTGTGGGACATTTTTCTAAACATCTTACTTTTTTTTTAAAGCTAGGTTTACTGAAGGATAATTCACAAACAGTAACTCCATACTTTTTACATGTACAATTTGATGAGACCTGACAGACACAGTCACATAAACTTTAAGCCTTACATGGTCAAGATGCAAAGCAGGTCTATTGCCCTGGAAGTCCCCTTTTGCCCCTTTGTACAGTCAGTCCTCTCTCTCCATTACCAGTCCCTGGAACAACCAGTCTGCTCGGTCCCTATAATTTGGCATTTTCCAGAAAGTCACATAAATAGGATCACACAGTATGCAGCTTTTGAGTTAGTTCTTCAAGCTCAGCAAAATGCATTTGAGACTCAGCCTTGTTGTTGCCTGTATAAGTAACTTGTTCCTTTTATAAAAAATTGAGCTATAATTCTCATATAATAAAACACCCTTTTAAAGTATATAATTCAGTAGTTTTTAGTATATTCATGGAGTTGTGCAATCATCACCTCTATCTAATTTCAGAACATTCCATCACCCCAAAGAAGCCCCATCCCCATTAGCAGTCACCCCTCCCCCAGCCCCTGACAACCATGAACCCACTGTCTCTGTGGGTGTGGCTGTCCTGGACATTTCACATAAATGGAATCGCTCACTATGTGGCCTTGTGTATCTGGCTTCTCTCACTTCCAAGTATCTTCAAGGCTAGTTTGTTTCTCTTCATTTGCTGACTAGCATTCCATCCTATGGATGGGCCTCAGTTTACTTGTTTACCTAGGAATGGAGATCCATTCCACCTAGGAATGGGCTGTTTGCCATTTGCGGGGTGAGGAATAAAGCTGCTATGAGCACTCACAGGGGTCTTGGTATGGACCTGTTTTCACTTCTCTTGGATAATACCTAGGTCTGGGATTACTAAGTCCCATGATGAGTAAACACCTACATTTATTAATTTTATTAATTCATTTGTTCCTCATAATCTAGGAGGTAAGTACTATTATTAGATCCATTTTATATATAAGGAGAGTAGACTTTCCCACAGACCACACACGCACAGAGCAGACGGAAATATTGCCCCAAACACCCACCGGGGGCCCTCCAGGACTGTGCATATGTCCAAGGCTCCTCCGTGGTTGTCATACCCCACACTCCTAGAACAGATGCTGGTGGGGCCTGCAGACCCAGACGTGCTACAGACACACTGTGATTTGTTCATCTTTCCAGCCATCCCGTCTCGTCCTGACAGTAATTAGCTCCCAGACTGACGGGGAGACGGTGAACAGGCTCGGAGTCATCGCCCCACGCCCACAGGCCATGGGCACTGGGCCGTGTGTGTCCAGGCTGGACGTCCTCCCCTCCTCTCCAGATATTACAGGCAGGTCCCAGAGGGTCAGGCCAGAGTTTTCCAGCCCCTTCTTAGAGCCAGCCACGGTGCTTGCCACGCAGAATCCTGTCCCGAGGGTTTCGGGCATGCACTCACAGGCCCCCAAACCCAAGCACCCCAGGCATGCCCATGCATCGAACTAAAATAGTGTTTGTCTATGTGGGCGCCCCAGGCACTTCGCACTCGTGGAGCGTGAGCACGCGAGGCTGGTGCGCTTGGAGAGGGTTCGTGCGCGCCCCCAGCCGGCGTCGGGGTGGGGCACAGCGCGCTAGCACCCCCACCCCCGCGCCTGCCCTGGCGCAGGTCCGGAAGAACTGCGGCAGCGAGCGATGGCGTCACAGGTTTCCACTAGGGCCCCCGCGCGGAGGCCGGGATTCCCTGACACAGGAACGCCCGTGACGGCGGCGCCAGCCTGCGTCGGCTGCTGGGAGGCTGGACTCGGCTGGCGATGACATCAGCCCCTGCGTTTCTGGAGCCGGCCTGGGCGGGGAGAGGGGGACTGGAGAAACTAAAGTGACACCGGTTGCCAGCACTTACGCTGGGCTTTTTACCCTCTGGGTCAATGGGCTGAGCGCTGTGTCCCCATAGCCGCTGATTCAGGTGCTGCTAAGCCCCCCCCATTTTACAGATTCATAAACTAAGGCCCACGGCTTCTTATCTGTGAAACTTCTATAAATCGCTGAAAGTGTGCCTGGCATATGGCCAATGCTGTTCTCGTCTCAGGGTCTTCCAAGTGTCCCCCAGTACGCAGTGAGGGCGCCCTTTGCCTGGTGCCTTCTAGGGTCCACGCTCCCTACATCCGTGTCTCCCTCTTCTGCAGCAACCAGGCGCAGAGAGACCTGTGGGTGCCCCGGCGCTATCAGGCAAGGCAGACAGACACGCCGTCCAGATCTGTCCACAGTGTTGATCTCTCCCCAACTCTGGCCCCTGCGGTGGCCAAGGGCAGTGCCCGAGTCCTAGCCAGGACGCCCGGGCTGCCCGGAGGGGTGTGCCCACGGCTGGCTGCCTTTGTGCTGAGTGAGGCCTGGACGAATGGACTCTAAAAATAGCCCGGGAGGAGGCGAGAACTATTTTTAGTCCGGGTGGCTCCCGGCACTCCCAGTTCCCGGGTCAGCAGATCTGAGCTAGGGCCGTGGAGTGGGAAGGAGGCTCCATTTTCCAGCGTCCCCACCCCTCCTGGACGCCCCCAGCCCCAGATCTCTGGGTCAGCCAGTCTCCCCTTATACGCATAGCCAGCCCTGCAGAGGCCCGCTGGGGAGAAAGAGCCTGGAGTGGGGTAGTCTTTCGGTGGGGGGAAGGGGTCGCCCGAGGCTGTCTTTCCTCAAACCCCACCCTTCTCTGGCCTTTTGTTGGGCGGGGAGGCGGCTTTCTATTTTGGGAAGGTGTTGGAATAATTTCCCCGGCTATTTTTAGCTAGTTTGGGGATTCCTCCAACCCGGCTGGCCGCCTGGCCTCTCCGCCTGTTTCAATGCTCCTCCTCCTCCTCCCAGCCGGCGGACCCAAGTCTCGCCTTGCGGGTAAAGGGCAGACAAGGACACACCGACCCCTGGAGCAGGGGCCTCCCCTGGGGCAGACCTGGAGCAGGGAGACCCTCATAGTTCTTGGTTGGTGGGGGAAGGGGCTGTCAAGGGCGTTCCCACGTTCCAGGTGAGCCAGACATTCCAGCCTCAAGGAATCCAAGACATCCAAATTCCAACTCCAGGACTCGGTGGGGCTCCTGGACTCCGACCTTTCACCTCCTTTCAGAGTTGTTACCAGGTTTGCCCTGCTGTGAAGGAGGACAGGTCTTGATCACCACACCGGTTCACAGAGGAAGATCTTGTTCAGTGAGAGTAAACTGAGGCACAGGGAGGACATGGAGGAATGGGCTACATCTTAGTCTTATTCTCTGGTAGTTTCATCTCCATCCATACTTTTAAAAAAATCCTCACCCGAGGATATGTTGAGTGATTTGAGAGAGAGAGAGGAAGAGGGAGAAAGAAATAGCGATGTCAGAGCAACCCGCCGGTTGCATCCTGTTTACACCCTGGGGATCAAACCTGCAACCTCGGTCCATCCACAATCTTACCAGCCGGGTAACCTTGGCTGGAGTGACTTCCCCTCTCTATGCCTCAGCTGCCGCTTTCAGGAAAATGGGGTAATAATTGCAAAGGAATTGTAAAAACGTGAGTGCATTAAAGATCTGAGAACAAGGACCAGTCAGGAGATGGAGCAGGTGGTCCTAGAAAGGGTGCTGAGATGGGTCTGGCTGGAGCTATGAGGAACATTTTGGGTTTTAACTGGCTCCACACACCTTCAGATGACTCCAGCCATCTCCTCACTCCTCACAGACGTGAGGCAGGAGTGACCCCATGCGACAGGTTAGGAAACCGAGGACTTGGAATAATTTCACAGGCCCAGGGTCTCATGACTGGTGACACATGGGAGGCCAGCATGGTCTCCTGACTCTTCTGGCTCTGACCCATACAGTATTCCACAGCTGCCTTTTGCATTCTTTCATTGTTCCTTCACTCATTCAGTAAATACTTATCGGGCAGTGTATGAGTTTCCTAAGGGCTTCTGTAACAAGTCACCACAAACATTGTGGTTTAAAACAACCCAAATTTATTCTCTTACAGCTCTGGAAGTCAGAAGTTGGAAGTTAGTCTCACTGTGCTAAAAATCAAGGTTTCCACAGGACTGTATTCCTTCTGGTGGCTCTAGGGAAGAATGGGTCTCGTCTTTTCTAGGGTTTTGTTTTTTTTTTGATTTTTAAAATTTATTTTTAGAGGGAAGGGAAGGGAGGGAGAAAGAGAGAGAAACATCAATGTGTGGTTGCCTCGCGAGCGCCCCCTACTGGGGACCTGGCCGGCAACCCAGGCATGTGCCCTCACTGGGGAATCGAAGCGCGACCCTTTGGTTCGTGGTCTGGCGCTCAATCCACTGAGCTACACCAGCCAGGGCTTTTCCAGTTTCTAGAGGTGCCTGCATCCCTTGGTTCACGGTCCCACAACACACGCCGTTTTCTCTTGCTTCCACCTTCACGTCATCTTTTCTTTCCAATTGACCCTCCTGCCCTTCTCTTAAAAGGACCCTCGTGTTGACACCGGGCCCATCTGAATAAGCCAGAACATTCTCCCCATCTCAAGATCTTTTAAATTTAATCCCATCAGCTGTCGGGAAAATATTCACAGGTTCTGAGTACTAGGATGTGGACATCTTTTGGGGAGGGGCTATTATTCATCCTACCACAGGTACTTTCTTTGTTCAGACCCTGCTGGTCACTGGACAGCAAGGAGCAAAAGCTGATGGGTGCCGGCCCTCCTGGAGCTCACAGTCTGGGCTCCATGGCCAAATCAGATGGTCTAATGATTGAATGAATAATTATAAATAGGGTTACCAAATAAAATACAACACAGCTGGTTAAATTTGAATTTTAGATAAATTTTAGTATAAATATATCCCATGTAATAACCGGGACTTAAGTACACTAAAATAAAATTTAGTATATCTCATTTAGTATTTGAGTCTCATACTAAAAGAAATTAGCTATATAAAAGGCCATGTGTGACTAGGCCGGAAGTTAAAATTGATTGTGGAAGAGTTTTAAGTAATAATAAGCAGGTATGTGTGTTAGGATAGCTCTGGCTGTGGCATGGAGACTTGGGACCTAAGTTCTGAGGTGGGTGGTCTACCCAGGTACCCACTGAGTGCTTTTCTAAAGGCTTCTTACTATATTAGCTCCAGAGTGGGCGGGTCCTACGCTGAACGCTCTGCCCTTTACACCTGTACATGGGCATGCTGCCCTTCAGGGGAACTGCTTGGCCAATCAGAGGCTGAGACTTAGCTTCCGGTTTTTGAGGATGCCAATGCCCAGGTGGCGCTGGTGCCTTCTGTGCAGCCTCACAGGGGTGATGCCTCCCAGTGGGTGGGGCCTTGGGATGGCTTCCCATGCAAATGACCCTTGTGACTGCCACTTGAGAGCTCGGAAGGTGAAGTACTGGGAAGGGACTTGCCAGTACCTGGAGACCCCGATTGGGGTTCAGGCCGGTTGGGCTGCCCGTTACTGCTCTGAGTGCCCTGGCCTGCATGTGGGCATCAGCCTTAGGAGTGGGACTGACCTCCTGCCATGAACCCTCACAGAAACGTGGGGAGGAGTCTGAGACCACTCAGGGAGGGGTCCCTGGTTCTCTCAGACCTCCTTCTCCTTCTGAGAAAGGAGCCGGGTCCTCCACCCGCCCATGGTGGTGGTGGCTGGGAGGTTCCTGGATTCACAGAACGGAGGGAGGGTTGCCCTGAGCAGCCCCATGAAGGGAGACAGCTGCCCGGCTTCTGAGAAACAGGCCGGAAACACACAGGAAGCAGCAGCAGGCCCGGGGGGAATCGGCTCAGCGTGGAGGCCTGGCCGGCTGTGCCCGGGCCCTGACCTCTTGTCTGTGGTGGAAGAGCTCAGCCTCCCTGGCCTTACATCGCCTTGGATCACGGCAGACATGACAGCAACAGAGGGCGATGTAGTTTTTTAATTTATGTTTTTCTGTGGTGCCAACTGACTTCTGCGAGCCCGTTGCGACTTTCCAAGAGAGGATAGTCTGCCTGTGGAGATAAGGCCCAGGAACAGATAGCAAATGTGGTTCAGCATTCGGCACGGAATGCTTATGGGGTCACAAGAGACAGTTGTCCTCGCTTATTTGCACCATAGGTCACTTAGATGTTGAGGGCATTTATAGCATTTTAGGACTGTTGACCAGTTTTACTTGTTGGAAGCTCATTTTGTACTTTACACCTGTTACATATCTTCACCCAGACTTGGTCCTACCAATTCTTATTTTATAAACAAGAAATCTGCCACGCAGAGACATGGCTTGCTGGAAGTCCTGCAGCTAAGTTGGTGGTAGAACCTGCCCCGCCTGTTCCTTTTCCATTTCATCTGCTGCCTCTTGCTTGAATGCTTTAGAAGCTCTGCAGATCCATAATCAAGCCACCCTTGTTTCTCCCTCGGTAGTCACAGGAGAATAATAGTGGGTTCCCCAATCCTAGACCCAAGCCCACTGTGCTTTCCTGATCTGAAGTGTCTTCTGAAAACAAAGAGCCTCCAAGAGCCTACAGAGAGAACGTTCCAAAGTGTGCTGGCCAGGAAAGAGACCAGACCTGAAGGGCACTTCCTCCCTCGCTCTGCTCCAAAGGTGGCCCGGATGAGGCTGGCAGATAGACAAGAAAGCAGGAGTGTCGGGAGGAGAGTAGCTTCTACTACTTCCTCCCCGTGGGAAGATGTTGCTGGGAGAGCAATTCCATGACCCAAGGGTCAGGATTTGGCTTGCTTAGGCCCCTTAAGCCAGGCTGTATCATGCCTTCTGCAGGATGGGTGACTAGCTAAGATCCCATAGTTGTGCCCAGGTTGTCCTATGAAATTTTTAGACCATGGTCTGAGAAGTCCTTTCCAGAGGCAGCGCCACGTGGCTTTGAGGATGGGGACCTGAGTGTTTGCCAGATTCAGAGCTTTTTAGGTTCTCCTTATGCTTAGATAAACTATCTGGCAGTGCAAGTGGGACTTTTCCTGACCCTAGTGTAAGAACTCGCCTTTCTCCTGCTTAAAGCCAATCTCTTATGTAGGAATTGAGGCTTTAGAACAGCAGTGGCCCTACCACTTACTCCAGAATCACAAGGCTACTCAACCTGAGATTATTCATTGTCTTTACTGTTGTACAGTAAGACAACATTATTGGGATCATCTATGGAAACCAAAGATGCAAGACGGGATGTGGTGATGACATGAGATCATAGAGTAAGTGAGGGGCAGAGCTGGATTAAGACACCAAGCACCTGTTGGCTAGCCTAGTTCTCCACCTCACCCTGCCCTGTGTCATGTAGGCTGGCAGACTGTGCCATGATGACCAGAGGAAACATTTCTTTCTCAACCTGGGGCTTGGAGTTCTTCCCAGAGTGATAAATTTTGGTGAGAAAGAGTGCCACATTCTTAGGGTTGGCTCGCCGGCGAGGCCTTGCATCACTCTTTCCACTGCAAACCCTGTGCCAGCTTCCACAGATCAGCCGCATGTGCACTGCAGAAAGTGCTGAGCCTGACATGGCCACCCAGGGGAAGCCCCCCATCATGGAGACGTTGCGGCTGCCTTAAGGTCCCAAATGTGGAGTTTTTTCCCCTCTCAATTCTTCAGGTCCCTGGGGAAGACTGAATCCTGAGCCCACCTCATCAGCGGCCTGGGCTCCAGGGCCCAGCCACCAGCGGTGAAGGACTTTCTCGGTGTCACAGGGATTAGCCAGCAGGGTGTGAACTGGTGAGCGGGCAGGCTTCTGCAGGAAATAAGATCCCACTGGGAGAGCGTGGAAGCTGACAGCAGGTCAAAAGCACAGGTCCTGATAGACAGAGTTAAAGTCATCACTTACACACTTTAGCTTCTGCACCACGGCCTCAGGCAAGTTTCATTCACCCTTTCTTTGGCATTAAAACAGACTTTCTAAATATTATAAATAAAATGTGTGCAATGTGAAGGTTGGTTGGTGGTACTGTTACCTTTCTCTCATTTGCGTCAGTTTCCAAAGGTTTCTGTTAAGTGGAGTTGATTGGTGTCAAATATTTTTGTTTAGAAGAAGGTCAACTATGAAAGCCAAAGAAAGATGAGGCTGGTGGGTACGGGGATATGCTGCCCACATCTCTTTAAAGAAGAACAAGTTGTCCTGGCTTCTGGGAGTGTTGTCAGGGGACACCCTTCAGCTGTCAGCCCCTGCAGGAATTGCTTTAGCTGCGGAGAGCATCCTGGCCCAAGGTCACAGAGGCAGCCCATCCAATGGCTGATCAAGATGGAGGTATAAAGGCCTGCATCCCCTGGGGAAGCCTGAGGCCCCTCCGCTCCCTCCCACCTGTTTTGATCCCCAATGTCTTCTCTAATAAGCATCCTGAATACCACGTATCTGCTTCCCAGAGGACCCAGCCTGCTCCTAGAACTGCAACAACTGTGCTTGTGTTTGTTTCCTGCATTTCCTTTTGTAGGGCAATGAATCTGAAGTTACAGAAATGATGAGAGAGCTTTAGGACTAGTCTTCTAGAACTATCACAGGACCCTTATAGTTCCTATAGTTCTGAGTGTTGATATTTTGACGCAGTGTCATTAATGAGCGTTTCGTCTTGGTTGTGAATTGTGTCTTTTATAAGAAACCCTAGAAGGTCTCGCTGGCTGCCTTTGGGCTTGCTTTCGGCTCTGAAATTGGCACCAGTTAGAGGGACTTGCCCAAGGTCATAGGGAAGCTGGGCTGTTTCCGCTTATGGAGGTTTTAAAATGTACTTAAAAGAAGAAGAGGAAGGAACATCAAAATAGGATAAAGAAAGTCTAGGAGAAAAAATATAGATTATCAGAAGAAACAGTATAGTACACTATTTACAAATCAATCACAGGATTTATAAAAATATGGATTCATTGTGCCCTGCAGGTGGTGTGGTCTGGTAATGGGACACAGATTTAAAATTGCATGATAACTATGGTCTTTCAATCTTGTCAATCTATGTCTTTCCCTTCTAATTTCTTTTGGAGAGAGCATAAAAATCTACAGAGGCTCTACAGCAAGTTATGGAATTGAATATAGACCTGGGTCTTAATTCAGTGGTCTCGCCACCATATTCATGTCCCTGTTCTGCACTGTTCAGTATTTGTGTTCATAAGTTAGAAGAATGAGTTAGCATCATGTGCCCGAATGGCCACTGTGCTAACTGACCCAGCTGTGAATGTTGCTGTGATGTGATAGTTGTATCTTTGAATATCTTATGAAGTGGTCCTGAGTTAAAGGTTAGTCTCTTAATTTCATAAATGCCGTCATTTTTATTTGAAAGGCATAGAGGAATTTTTTTTTTTGAAATTTATACCATCTCCAGAGCAAAGAGAATTTGTGAAGTAGAACTCAAGGTCAGTGAACATTTTTTTGCATTGCATTTCTTGAAAAGCTGGTTGCAAATGCAAGGAGGGTACAGGTTCCCTTGTTCTCCCAAGTTCCTGCACTGAGAGGCATGGCTGGCTTTGTGGGTGTGTGACCTGTGCGGTCACCTGGGTTTAATACTTTATTGTTACCATCTTGAAATTCTTTTTTTGTTGTTGCTGTTAATCTTCACCTGAGGGCATGCTCATTGATTTTTATGGGAGGGGGGAGGGAGGGAGAGAGAGAGGGAGAGAAACATTGATGTGAGACAGAAACATCAACTGGTTGTCTCTCCTATGGGCCCCAACCAAACCTGTAACCCAGCATGTGCCCTGACCAGGAATCAAACCGGTGACCCTTCAGTTTATGGGACAACGCTCCAACAAACTGAGCCACACCAGCCAAGGCTTGAAATTCTTAATTAAAAAGAAAATTTCAGGTACAGTTGACCTTCAATATTATATTAGTTTCAGGTGTATAGCATAGTGGTTAGACATTTATGTAACTTACAAAGTGGTCCCTGTTAAATCTAGTCCCCACCTGGCACCTTACAGTAATTACAATATTATTGACTGTGTTCCCTATGTGTATCTTACATCCCTGGAAATTCTTAATTTTTGAAGCCCTGCTAATTCTGTAGCTGGTCCCACTGAGGCTCTGTGACTCAGCCTTGGCCATTTCTCCCCTTTTGGTTTCAATGAACTAATTGAAGGGGAAGGTTCTGGAAATAATACTGGTGTCTTGGGTTTGTGCAGTGACTGCACTGATGACCATTTTGAATTTCTTGGTTTGCTCTCTGTGGAGGCAACGTATGCTTCATTTGGGTGTGCCACTCCTGCCCAGCTAGGGGTATGCTCATACCCTCCCTCCTGTCGACGCCAGTGCCGTGCCACTGGACCCAGTGGCCTGATCCTTTCTGCTTTGCGAGGGCTGGATGTCTGCATTCTGCCCTGCATGCAGCCCAGTCCGTGGTTTCCATCAGGTTCACTGTTTTCTGTGGTTTTTCGCCAAGTGTGTAATGTCATTTCTCCATCATGACTGTGTCCTACATAAGTGTCACAGTCCTAAAAATACGCTGTGCTCCCCTATTCATCTCTCTCCCACCTCTTTATCTTTTTACCATCTCCATAGTTTTGCCTTTTCCCAGATTGTCATGGAGTTGGAATCATATGGTATAGGTTTTTCAGACTGGCTTATTTCACTTATTTCCAGCCTCTTCCAGCTTCTACAGGCGCCGCAGCCCTGGCTCATGGCCCCTCCTCTGTCAACAGCCAGCAGCACAGCCTCTCCCATCTCTGACTCTGACCCTCCTGCCTCCCTCTTATGGGGACTCTTTTAAGAACACCGGGCCCACCGGGGTATCTAGGATTGTCCCCACCTCGGGGTCCTTGACTGAACTCCACTTGCAAAGCCCCTTTTACCCCATTTTAGGTGACACAGCCACAGGTACTGGAGATTAGGACGTGGACGTCTTTTGGAGCCATTCGCCTGACAGTATGACCTGTGCACAGGCTCTCCTGTTCTAGAATGTTACATGAATGGAATCATACTGGCTCTCCCTTCACATGAGGCTTACTTCGCTTGGTGTGAGGTTTCACGAGTCACTCGATTATTGTCCTTAGTATTAGTTTATTCCTTTACATGCTGGGTAGGATTCTGGGGTGTGAATGGATCACCATTGTTTATCCATTCGCCTGTCGCTGGAGACCTGAGATGTTTCAGATTTTGACTCTTAGGGGAAGAGCTGCTCTGAATATTCCTTCCAAGACTTTGTAGACATGTTTTGATTTCTCTTGGGTAAAAACAAGTGGAATTGCCAAGTCACTGAGGAGCTGTGTGTTTCGTTTTATCAGAAACTGCCAGGCCTTTTCCCAAAGTGCCCGTAGCATTTCACACCCCCACCAATAAGCTGAGTCCAGCTCGCTCCACACCTAGCCCTGTTGGGGCTAAATGTTGGGTCAGGTTCTGTGTTTTTCCCTTTCTCTGGTAGAAGACACATAACATGAAATGCAGCGTTTTAACCATTACGGGCACAATGCAGGGTGTCATGCACACTCACAGTGTCATACGGCCATTTCCACCATCCATTTCCAGGACGTTATGTTTTAGTTTTTTATTGTATTTTTCCCATTACCACTTAACTCCTTTATACTCACCTCCCCTATGCAACCCATCTCCAGAACTTTTTCAGCTTCCCAAACTGAAACTCTCTCCCTGTTTAACATTAGTTCCCCACCCCTCTCCTCTATCCCACCATCTTGTCTCTGCAGATTTGACTCCACCAGGGACCTCACATGAGTGCAAGCACGCAGTATTTGTCCTTATTTTACCGAGCATAATGTCCTCAAGGCTCATCTGCATTGTAGCAGGTGTCAGAACTTCCTTTTTAAGGCCCAATAACATCCCAGTGTGTGGATGGACCACACTGTGTTGATCCACTCCCGTGCCCACAGACATTTGGGTTGTGTCCACCTTTTGGTTGCTGTGAATCATGCTGGTGTGAACATAGTGTGCAAATATTTCTTCAAGTCCCCGCATTCAATGCTTTTATGGAACATACCGAGAAGCGGGACTGCTGGGTCATGTGATAATTTTGTTTAGGTTTTGAACTGCCTTCTAATCTTACACTTTTTGATATACAAAGGATAATTTTTATGTGGTTGAATTTATAAATGTTTTATACAGAGAAAAGTTCTTCTCTACTTAGAGGCCGGAATCACTCATTTGCAGATTTATTGTTAAAAATTCAGCCCTGGCTGGTGTGGCTCAGTGGATCGAGTGCCGGCCTGAAGGCCAAAGTGTCGCCGGGTTGATTCCCACTCAGGGCTCGTGGCTGCGTTGTGGGCCAGGTCCCCAGTTGGGGGTGTGCGAGAGACCACCCCCAAACACACATCGATGTTTCTCTCTCTCTCTTTCTCCCTCCCTTCTGCACCTTCTAAAAATAAATTAATTAAATCTAAAAATAAAAATCAATTTTAAAAAATTTAACTCTTCAGGGTATGGTGTGATTTGGGCCATGACTCGCTGGACTTCCCCAGCGTCTCTCTGGTGGTTGGGGGTGGTCTCTGGGTGACTGGTGAGTGGGGATGAGATTAAGATCTTCCCAGGCTCCAAGTTCCTGCGAGATCGAGGCCCCTCCCAGGGGGCCATGCCAAACAAACCCTCCCAATCAGTGGAGCACATAGGTCAGGCCATGCAAATAACCTTTCCCCATACATTCTCTAACTACAAATCACAAAGCCCATCCAAGCTGAAGGCTGCCCGTGAGCGCTGCTGCCTGAAGTGGGCTCCATTCGTGCCTCTTGCTGGGGGTAGGTGAGAGGGGTGGGGTGATGTGGGGCAGCCCACACCCCCAGCAGCGGCCGGGGGAGAAGGGCCCAGAGCTGGAGGCAAGGAGCAGTGAGCCTTTCGATTGTGGATTAATTCACTTTGTATTGACAATTCCACACAATATTAAAGCACTGTGAGAAAGTGGGTGTGGCACACCTGGAATTTTTTTAAAAATCAGAAATAAAAAACACCAGACATCCAAAGGCAGGTGGGGCTGAACCTGCCACAACCACAGCTTGCTTCTGAAAACCAGGAACAAGTCGTTATAACGTTTGGCAACGGGTTCCGTGGACAGAAGAGGAAGAGAGCAGAGTGTCCGACATATGGCTTGTTTTCAGGGGGCCCCGTGGCAGGCTGACTTTTTATAAGTGCTCTTGAAGGGCGAGCGACTTTTGGTGGCCTCACTTTGGCTGGAAATGCCCCTGGTCACTCACGCTTGGGGTGAGAGTCTGAGAAATCAGGGGTCTTTTCCTGCTCTGGCAGGGCTGGGGGTCTTCACCTGATGGGTGAGCTGCCTAGAGGCCTGCAGTTGTCCTGGGCCAGTGGCAGGGACATCAGAGCCAGAAAGACAGCACTTTCCTCCCAGCCCAGTGGGTTCGCATTCCCTGGGGCTGGAGGTCACAACCGAGTCACTTCATTCTTGGCCTGGGAGTCACCTTTGGGAGGATGGGGCAGGGCTGTGTGTTCTAGCTCTTTCCTGGAATGGGGACCAGGCAGGCTGGCCCACTAGAAACACTGAACCAGACTGCAGGAGACAGGGAGGCTTTGCATCTCCACGCCTGCCTTCTGTGTGTGAGTCCTTAATTTTTTCTGCCACGACACAGTTAGAGATGCTGGTTTCCTCAAGGCCTGTGCTGCCACCACCACCAGCTCCCTAATGCATGGGGCACTTCTAGTCCCGAAACCCTTGAAAACCACGTTTTCAGGGTGGACACTTGTGCCAGAAAGGCACAAGCAGCACACGTTCTTATAAGTGCACTGATGCTATAGGTCTACGCTATGGGCAGTTTTACTTTAAATGGGGGGGAAAAAAAGGCTTCCCCCCACCCCTCAGCTGGAAAGAAAACAACAGTGGGATTTCTGCCGATTGACACCTCCCTGGAGTCTGAGGCTGTGGGACCTAGAGTAGGCGGCTGAGCAGGTGAGGCAGTAAGGAGGGAAAATGACTGTCCTCGCCCTTGCTGGGCCTCAGTTTACCCAAACCACTCAGTCCCTGGGTTTTCTGACTAAGAAGCCTCCCCAGGCCCAGGATGGAGCTTGTTACGGAGATGGGGGTGGGGTGGGAACACGTTGGCAGACTGAGCCCATAGCAAGCCACAGAGCTGATGAGCTCAGGTTCAATCCCCCTCCCTCAGCCAGGGGTCCTTGACTAGCTTCCTGTTGGCTTCTCCAGAGTCACTTGGGTGGGGGACACAAGGTGGGGCTGGCCTTGGAATGGCTGGCAGGGCAGGGGGTGGAGACAGAGGTGAGGTCTGGGACCCTGGGGGACTGCTGATGCTGCGATCGGGACCTCCTGCCTTGTTTGGGGCCCGGTGGCTGGTCAGTGGGGGCCACAGGAGAGATGAGCGAGCCAGGATCTGATGTGGGCTCGAGGGATTAAGGCTTCTGTCACAGAGCCTTGCTCTGCCACCCGCTCCCTGCCCTCTCGGGGTTAATTCCCACAGGGCCCTAGAAGAAGGTTAGCTCCATCCTGCTCTGGACAGTGAGGGAGGCTCGGGGTGGCACAGGCTCCCTGTCCAGTGAAAGGTGGCTACAGCCTGGGTGCCTTCATGGTTTTCCCTGACCAGCTGCAGGTCTGGGGGTGCCGGGCTCCCCAAAGCCCCTGGTGTTCCCAGACCAGCTGGGGAGAGGTGGGTGCTGGGGAGGAAGGCTCAGCCCGCCAGCCAGTACCCTGTGCGAGCTGGATGGAGGGTCATCTCCTGGAGCCTTCTTAGCTCTGGCAGATCTGAGCCTTGGCCCTGGCGTGAGGTGCGGGCCTGGGCCTGGGCCTGGCAGCCGTCCAGGACCTTGCTGGCGTGGGCCTTGGACTCTGACGTCCACTGGGGCCACAGGGGCAGAGCTGGGCTTGTTTCTTCCCACAGTTTGCCTTCTGCCCCACGACAGGGCAGGCGGGACCCCCGAGTTCAGGGCTGTATGGGGTCCTGGCAGCCACAGGTGGCACTGGCAGAGGGAAGGGAGGTACATTTGGCCCCGTTCTCTTGTTCCTTTAATTGCCCAAGTCGTAACAAAGGAAAAAGTAATTTTATAAAAGGCCTCCTGCCCCTAACCCCTGACTCCACAACATATGAGATTTCCAAGGTTGCTGGGAAGAATGGCGGACTGTACTAATATGCCTCTCGCTGCCTCCAGCCAGAGTTCTGGGCCGAAGGGGGCACAAAAGTGGACAGAGAGCCTCTGAGGCCTTGCAGCTACTTCCAGACCATTTAACGCCTTTTCACACCAGGCATCAGGTGGCCCTGCCCACCAGGATGCCGCCATGTTGCAACAGTGGCCATTGCAATAAGTGAAAGTGGAGAAAAACCAAACCAAAACAAAAACCCCTGAAGAGACAAGTTTGATAGAGTATGATCACAGCTTCTAACTGCCCACATCAATGTCATGTGTTCAAAACAAAATAAAACCTGCTGGCCATTCCAGGGACCAGGGCAAGTTGCTGACGATCTGTTTCTGTGGTGGGTGGGAACCCCAGGAAAGGGCAGGATCACACATGGCTGTACAGTGACACATGCCATACAAATGCCATACAGTACGGTGACACTGGGCAATACAGGGTGCGTTTCCTAGGCAAAGCCCCCTCCCGGCTCCTAAAATCCATCTGTGCCTTATCGCACAGTACAGCTTGGCCACACATACAGCTGTCGAAATCTGATTTTAGCAGTACAGAATAACACATTTTTAAATGAAAAGACTTTCCCCAAAAAGTTCATTATGACCTCCGCCCCCCAATTTCACTCTACTTAAAAAAAAAAACCCAAAAAACACTGTAGCAGAAGTTTTTTTACAAGTGGCCAATTGTGTGAGAACGGCTGGCCGGCAAGGTCACCCAGCTCACCTGGGGCCAGCAGCCAGTGCCCCCTTCCCTTCCCTTCTCCGGGTCATCTCTGGACCACAGCGCAAATGGCAAGTGAGAGTTTAAAAAAATGGCGACCACACTGTCTGGGCGTGTCGGTTCTTCCTAACTGGAAGTAGTTGTGCCGCCAGCAACCACCTTTCGGCCAGGCCCTGAGGGCTATGCTGTTCGGTCTGAAAACCCATCGTTACATTTTATCCCATCTGGGCAGTGGCAACGTTTTACATTTCTTTTGGCATTAAAAGTTTCAGGGACCCAAAATGCTTTGCTTCAACTACGTACTGAATGATGCCCTGACAGAGAGAGAGAGAGAGAGAAAGGAGGAGGGAGGGGGAGAGAGAGAGAGAGGGAACACAGGAAAACCAAGCTATAGAATAACACAAGGTTTCTTGTCCTTGAAGGGGTTCTCAGAAGCAGGGACACCGACCAGCAGGGGGTCATTCCGGGCGTGCTGCTCACAGTAACTCATGAGTTCCGATGAGGCTTTGGAGACCTGAGTGTCAAGGATGAGAGAGAAAAGGTAAGAGGCTGATACGCACGTGTGCACAGGTGTTCACGGCGGCATATTCATTACAGCCAAAAGGCGAATACCGCTGAATGTCCACCAGCTAATGAGAGATAAACAATGTGTCCCTCCACACACTGGGATATTTCTCAGCCACGAAAAGGAGTGAAGCACTGACAAATGCTACAGTGTGGATGAACCTCAAACGCATGATGCTCAGTGCGAGAAGCCAGGCACAAAAGGCCGCACGGTGTGTGATTCCATTTATGTGAAATGCCCAGAACAGGGAAAGCCACAGAGACAGACAGTGGATTTGTGGTTCCCGGGGCTGGGGGGTATGGAGGGTAACTACGGATGGGGGCGAGGTTTCTTTTTTGTGATGAAGAAATGATTTGGAATCTGATAGAGGTGATGATTACAAACACTGAACATACTAAATATCACTAATGATAAATTTTGTTTTGTGTATTTTACAATTTTTAAAAGTTGAAAAAAAGAAGACCGAGCCTCCTTCAGCAGGAGATGCCCAGGTTTTGAACAGAAAAAGTCAGAATGAGATGCAGCCTCTTTAGGAGTCAGCCTAAGACTCCAACCCACCCTAGAAAGGACCAAACGGGAAGGCGCCTGACTGGACATCGGCACGAAGGGCATTAGATAAGCCTGTCTGTCTTTCCTCTCTGTGCAGTCTGAACTCATTGGGGTCCAGTGACCCGGCGAGGGCACTGACCCTTAGGTCACCCTGCATCAGAGCCCCCAAGAGAGGAGGGAGACGGGAGGACAGCTGACATGCAGAAAACAGGGCATTTAGCAACTGGGGAGCTGAGGGTCACTACGAAGGGTACCCCCTTGACCACATGCCCCATTCCTCCTGGTCATGCATTTGGGGGTACTACAGTGGCTGTCCCACTCTGGTTACAGGTATACTTGGCACGGGCAAACAGGACATGTCCGTGGGCCCCGGATCCCATCCCAGGGGCAGGAACTGTCTGTCCGCCCTCCCTGTCTTAGCCCCCTGCTGCTTTCTCACCTGTAAGGCCAGAGGGCAGCGAGAGATGTGTAGGGGCTGCCGGGGTTACAATGAGGCAGAGGGGGGAGGGACCATGCTTTGTAAGGCCTCGGCAGTGTCTGTGACACTGCACACCGAAACGCCAAAGACACCCAACCCTGTCCTGTCGGGGGACGCTCCTGTCCTCAGACAGTGACAACTGCCGCTGTCGTGAGCACTCCAGCCGCTTGTGGGATGGCCGCCTTTGATGAGCAGCTGGAGCTTGGTCTCTAGAGTCCCATTTGGAGAGGGCTCCTCCCAGGTGACAAGAATAGCCACTGGGCCCTAAAATAGCCAATGCTGTGGCTCCAGCTTGTACCCCCCACCCCGGCCCATCCCTGGAGTTGACAGGAAGGCTCTGCCCACAGTGCCACGGCCACCATACCACCGCACATCCAGGCCATGGGGCGCCTCTCATCTGCCAGGCCGTGGCCGGGTTAGCCTTTCAGGCAGGCCGATGCTCTGTGGTTCTGATCGCCACTTTTGGGGGATGCAAAACCTCAGGCGGGACTGAAGGGAGAGCGGGTCGCGTCCTGACGCCCCTCCACAGCCAGGGGCTGCTCCTGAGCGTCAAACGGGCGGGATGAGTCACGGCTCCGCCAGGGCTGGGAGCTGGCACCGCGCACAAAGGAAAACCACTTCAACCGGGCCCTTCTCTTTCTTCAGCCTGAAGGAATGCTTTGAATGTGCAGAGTTCTGGAACATTCAGCCACCTCCTGGGAGGCACTTCCCCCCACCCCCCTGCCCAGCAGCCTCCCCCCACTGGAACGGGCTGGTGGAGGCCCAGGGGCCCATCGGCCCATCAAAACCATTTCCCACTTTTCCACGGCCTGGCCGTCAGGTGTGAGTCTGTCTGCGCCTGGCTGGGCCATCCCTTCCTAATGAATTCCCGTGACCAGCAGCGACTGGGACATGACAGGTGCTCAGGCAGGCGAGTCTGAACAAATACCTGAGCTGGTAGTTGATTTTGTGTTTCTGCTTGGCTAGGCCACAGCACCCAGATATTTTACCTAATGCTACTCTAGATGTCTCTAGGGAGATACTTTCTAGATAATATCAACAATTATATCAGTCGGCTTTGAGTAGAGCAGCTTAGCCTCGATAATGTGGGTGGGCTGCATCGAATCAGTGGAAGGCCTGCAGAGAACAGACTGAGGTCGCTGCAAAGAAGACAGAATTCTGCCTTCGGGTGGTCTTGGGACCTGAGCTGCAACACTGACTTTTTCCCTGGGTCTTCAGCCTGCTGGCCCACCCTGCAGACTTCAGACTCGCCAGCCCCCATGATGGCATGAGCCAATTCCTTAAAATACATCTCTTCCTCGCTCTCTCTCTCCCTCTCCCCCTCTCTCTGGCTATGTACACACATCCGGTTGGTTCTGTTTCTCTGGAGAACCCTGACTAACCCGGCGGGTAGCTGGCGAAGGTATAATCTAGAAGTGTAACACGCCGGAGCCTGCTCGATGGAGACTCCCTGGTCCTCACTGGGCTGCCTGCAAGCCGGGGTCTGGGGCAGGAAACAGCCTCTTGGAGGCACCTCATGGTGCTTTGAAAAGCGGACAAGGGTTTGATGAGAAGGTGCCTTTGAAAGTGCCAGGCACCTTTCTCGTATAAGCAGCTGTGACCGGCCATTGGAAAGGAGGAAACGTGTGCCCTGGATGTTGTCCTGATGTCCCCTCCTGGACTTAAAACTCATCTACATAAAAATGACATGGCTACCGCACTTCGGAACATTAATGTGCCATTAAAAGGAGTGAGGCCCTGACAATCGCTACAGCGTGGATGGACCTTGAAACCAGGACACTCAGCGAGAGAAGCCAGAGACAAAAGACCACACAGTGTGTGATCCCATTCATGTGACATGTCCAGAATAGACAAATCCACAGAGACAGGAAGTGGGTTAGTGGTTGTCAGGGGCTGGAGAGGGTGGTGGGGGTGACTGCTAAGGGAGATGGGGTATCTTTCTGGTGAGATGGGATGTTCTGAACTAGGCAGAGTTGAGGGATGGTTGCAGCACACTGTGAATGCACTCAATGCCACTGACCTGTGTACTTTAAAATAAATGGTTAACTTGATGTTATACAAATTATTATTTTTTAAAAATCTCTGCAGAGCTGATGGTGCAATGATGCAGTATTTTATTTTGCTTTGCGTGTTCCTGGTCCCTGATGGGTTAAGTGTCTGTGAACAGAAACTGTTTGTCCTTTTTCTTTTTTTAGCATAAAAAGCAAACATGCTTATTTAAAAAAAAAATTCACAGAGCACAGAGAGGAAGAAAGCAGGCAGTAGGAAGCTCTGTATCTACCCTTCGCTGGACCGGGTCTCTAACTCCTATCCGCATCTGTTTTAAGGAGGGGACCGAGGGGACAGAAGAGAGAGTGCCTGCCTCACACTGGTCCTTCCATGGGGCCTCAGGCGGCTCTCACTGGGGCTTCCAGAGAAGGATCCTGAGGGCCGGGGTGAGGACAGCGTTTATAAATCACTAAGGCACATGGGATCATCACAACCCACGAAGTAGCTTTACATCGGCTGTGTCTTTCTGCTGAGGAAACTGAGGCTTAGCAAGGTTAAGTGAGTGGCCCGAGGCTGCGCAGAGAGAGGCAAGGCTGCAGTGCCGGCCTGTCCTCCTGCCCAGAGAGCTGTGGGTCTCTTCTTTTTCTTCTGCTGCCCTGCTCACCTTGATTCGCTGGATCCCGGCTTCGATGCGGAGCTGCTCTACCAGTTTCCGGGCCTGGGCAATGTTGTTAGTGGCTGACATTGTCTGCCATCAGCTCTGGGCCCTGTCGTCCAGAGAGCTGTGGGGAGAAGCAGATGGCGTGAGCCAGTTCAGGAGGCCCCAGGAGCGCATGCGGCTGAGCACGGAGAGGCAGGATGCCCGCCCCCTGGGAGCCCTCTGGCCCATCACCCCGCCGCCCTGTAGCCCTGACCTGGAGATTGGCCACATTGTGTGTCCACAGGTCAGAGGTGGGAGGCCTGGCCGAACCCTTCTCTCACAGTTCCCTCCTGTGGCCAGTCGCTGGTTGTGGCCACCGAGGGTCCCCAGGAGAGTTCATGAAACCACAGCACTGGCTCCTGGTTGGCTCCAGAGGAGGGACGTGACAGGGAAAAGCACCGGTTTCCTCTGACGCCTGTCCCTGCCCCAGGGTCTCTGGAAGTGGGGCTGGGTCACTATCTGGGGTGGGGCCATCCTGGGCACTGTAGAGTGTTTAGCAGCACCCCGGCCCCACCTTCTTGATGCCAGGAGCACCCCCGGTCGTGATGCTGCATCTGTCACCAGACATGGCTCAGTCTCCGCTGCGGGGCAGGACCAACCCTGGTTGAGGCTCCCTGTTTCTGTCTGAGGCAGCTCACCTGGGGACACTATACGCTGTGGATCCTGGGTCTATCACCCACTTCTGGAGGGCCAGGGCTATTTTATTCCTTCCTTTGTTCACTCCTTTGTTCCGCAAACTCTCACAGAGAATGTCTTGCCACGTGCCACACATAGCTCTGAGAATCGAGCTAATGACGGTCATGTGCATGAGGGGGCCTGGTTCAGACTTCCGCTCCTTCTCCCGGTTCACCCCATGCCTGAAGCCCGGCTGTCTCTGGAGCCAGCTAGCAAATGACCTGGGCTTTCACACTCAGCTGCCTGGGTCAGGGCAGGGGCGAGAAGTGCTGGCTCTCCCCTGCTGTGGAGTGGCTTTGGGGTGAGTTGGTGGGACAGTCAGTCACACGGGCGGGATTTATGTCAGAAACTCTAGGACAGTAGTTGCTGGAGGTTGTAATGCAGTGCCGTGCTCCCTCTGAGGGCTCCAGCTCCTGGGAGTCCCTTTGTTGTCCCTTGGCTGTGGCTGTATCACCCCAGTCTCTGCCTTTGTTGTCACATGGCCTATGTGTCTGTGTCCATATTTTCATCTTCTTGTAAGGACACCAGTCATTGGGTTCAGTGTGACTTCATCTTAACTAATGACATCTGCAACGACTCTATTTCCAGATCGGGTCCCATTCTGAGGTTCCAAGTGGACACAGATGTCGGGGGACCCTAACGTCTGTGTGGAGGGTGTGTGTGCAGTAACCCACTTCATTGTGGGTGGATGATTCCAGATAAGCCTTCCTGCACCCCTGGTGACCTTCAGCTAATTCAGGCCCAACACGTGAGACTACATGCTGCTTTTTCTGCACCAAATCCCGGGGGACCAGTCTCCCCAGCACCCTGAGGAGTCAGGGGTCACATGTCACAGTTTAGGGGATCAGAGTGCTCCTCTGTCTGCTCCTTCACCCGAGAGAGGGCTCACCCTTTATCAGGCCAACAATTCCTGCTTTGCTCTTACTTGAGACAGTTTCTAGGTTCCTTCCAAAATATTTTTAGTAATTTATTTTAAATTAAAATTTAAAATTTGACACGACTGTTGATTTACATGCAGTTGTAGGAAATGACAGCGGCTGCATGTGCACTCTACCCGCTTTCCTCCAAGGGTGACATCTGGCAAACCTGTAGTGAGATCACAACTCGGGCGGTGACTCCGATGCAGGAAAGACACAAGACATCTTCACCCCCAGCGTCCTTCCTATGGCCCTTAGATAGCCACACCTAGGTCCCCCCAACCCACCTCCATCCCTGGCAATCACTGATAGGTTCTCCTCTACACGTTCGTCATTTGGAGAAGGTTATATAAATGCAAGCATATGGTATATAACTTTCCCCCCACTTGGTGTCCTTATCTGGAGCACTGGATGTGCTCCTGGCATCAAGGTGGTGGGGGCCAGGAATGCTGCTCAACCCCCACCCCCAGTGCCCAGGATGCCAGAGGGGTAGTGGGTACAGGACCCAAGATCAAGAGTCCTGGCAAGTCCCCACCCCACTGGGTAGACATCTAACCAGGTAACTAAGTACTGCTCTGTGTTTCTGTCACCATACACTGTATCGCCATTGGCTTGGTAGTCAGTAGGGCCAGGTAGCTACAGAAAATTAAAGGCAGGTTTTCAAAAAATTTCTTATTTGTCAATCAAAAGGAGTGGACTGTTGACAAACACTCCTCGGAGGGTGCTCCAGGGAGTTCTCCTGAGTGAAAAAAAAGCCCCAGAGGTTACATGTTGTTTGGTGCCATTTACGGGCTGTTTTTGAGATGACAAGATTGTGAGGATGAAGGCATGATGGGTAGATGCTGGGGGCTGGGGCTGGTGAGGGCCAGGGGAAAAGGTGACATGAAGGCCCTGTGGTGTTGGAAATGGGGCATATCTTTTTCTTTCCTTTCTGTGTATTTTATTGATTATGCTATTACAGTTTTCCCATTTTTTTCTCCTCTTTATCCCCTCCGCCCTGCACCCCATCCCATCATCCCCACACCTCTTAGTTCGTGTTTATGGGTTGTACATATCAGTTTTTTGGCTTCTTGATTTCCCATACTATTCTTAGCCTCCCCGTCTTTTTTTTTTGTTGTTGTTAACATTTTCCCACCACCACTTTCCCCAGCTCCACCCATCCCCACCTCCCACCCTTAATCCTTCCCCCATTTGGCTTTATGCATGTTCCTTGATGACCCTTCCCCTCCTGTTATCCTCTTCCCACCTCCCCTCTGGTTACTGTCAATTTGTTTTTTATTTCAATGTTACTGGTTATATTTTGCTTGCTTGTTTACTTTATTGATTAGGTTCCACTTATAGGTGAGATCATACGGTATCTGTCTTTCACCACCTGGCTTATTTCACTCAGCATAATGCTCTCCAGTTCCATCCACACTGTTGCAAAGAGTAGTAGTTCTTTTTTGCTGCGCAGTATTCCATTGTATAAGTAAATGTATCATAGTCTTTGGATCTACTCATTTACTGTTGGGCACTTAGGTTACTTCCAATTCTTGGCTATTGTAAATTGTGCTGCTATGAACACTGGGATACACAGGTCCTTCTGAATTGGTGTTTCAGGATTCTTAGGGTATAATCCCAGCAGTGGAACCGCTGGGTCAAAAGGCAGTTGAAATGGGGCATATCTTGACTGGCGGAGGATCCACACACTTGCCCAGGTGATAAACTTGCACAGAACTTAATACATACACATAAACTGCAGAAATTTGAATAAGGTTGGCTGTATCAGTGCATCCTGGCTGTGATATTGACCAGGGACTCTGACAAAATACTACCATTGGGGAAAACAGAGTGAGTGATACAAGGAATTTCTCTCTGTGATTCATTACAACTGCATGTGAATCTATAGTGATCTCTGTCAAAGTGTTAATTAAAGAAAAAACCTTTCCATGCAGCCCGCCCTGAGTCCAGCAGACGTCCAGCCCCTTTTGGGTCAGAAGGGGTCCAAGAGTGTCTGCCCTGGGTGCCCAGAGCCCGCGTGTGGGCTTCCAGAGCTCTGATTCAGCAGATAGCTTCAAAGTAGCCACAAAACATCCAGCTCAGGGAAAACCGCCCTGGTTCAGCTCAAAAATATCTAAATTACTCAGCGCTAAATATAGACATGCACGGAGAACAAACGGGGTGGCCCCAGGAGTGTTTTCTTTGGAAGGCTGAGTCCTGCTCAACGTCCAGTGTCTATCAGGACCCCCGGCCACCTTGTGCAGCCACCCCGGCTGTGGTCTCCCCCCACCCCGAGTAAGCGACCGCGAGAGGCTCCCTCCACGCTGGTGATGATCTCGCCCCAGAGACATGTGTACGTGTGTGTCTGTGTGTGCCTGTATATGTGTGAGTTATGTGTGTGCATGTAAGTCTGCATGTGTGTTTGTGCTTGTGCCTCAGTGTGTGTCCATGTGTATATAGGCATGTGAGTGTATTGTGTGCATCGGTGTATAAGCATGATCACTTGTATATATTTGTATGTGTGTGTCAACATGTGCATGTGTGCACGTGATATATGTGAGTATGTGTGTATGTATATGCATGCGTGGGAGAGTGCCAACATGCCAAGATCCTGACACTGGTTGCGTCACCACAGCCCATGCAGCAGACTCAAGTCCTTGTCCTGGCTGTTGTCACTGCCAGTCACTGACTCATGGACCAGCCGTGCCCTCCAGGATGAGACCAAGGCCAGCAAAACAGACAGCGTGCTGAGCCAGCCTGGGGAACACGCCTCCCCAGCTGCCTCTCCGCAGGAGGCCCATGACGAAGCAGCCACCTGACCTGGTCCAGCAGAGCCTGCAAAGTCCCCAGAAGACAGCAGGGCCTTGGGAAGCTAGGGGTGGGACAGAGGTGGGGCGGAGCGGGCTGCTCCAGGAGGGAGGGGAGAGGTGGTCAGAGCTGCTGGCAGAGGTCATGTTCTCAACTCTGCAGAGAGGCTGGTTCAGGCCTGGCGAGCCTGAGGACAAGACTTGGGGTGAGGTTAGCCTAAAAATAGAACCTTGACAGACACCACCAGGCCCTGGGCTGGCCTCCAGCGAAGGGCTGGAAAGTCACACCGGGTTGAATCTGGCTCCTGCAAGGATGACGAGGCTGCTTCCCCCACTTTCCGTAAGCATTGTGAAGCTGTGATAAAAGGGAGGCTAGTTAGCCCCGAAATGTTATAGACCTGAGCTGAGACACGAAGGGTTAAACAAAACCATGGAGGGAGTCGGCCTTCTTCAGTGGGAGCTGAGGGGATGGCAAAATGGGGATATACCTGGTTTAGACCAGTTTCTCCCCTGGGCACTGCTGACACCGAGCGGGGGTCACTCTACGTGCAGGCTATCCTGGGCGCTGTGGGCGTTGAGCAACACCCCTAGCCCCACCCCCTCAATGCCAGGAGCTCCCTCCATTGTGACAAACATAGAGGTCCCCAGATACCCCCGGTGTTCCCTGGGAGCAGAATGTAAGACCTTTATGGAACTCCTTTATCAGAAGGAAATCTGCAGCCAAAAGAGGGTTCTTTAGGAACATTTTTTGGAACTGAAATGGTTCAGCTTGAATTGAAGTAGTCCTGAGTGAATACAGAAGCTTGTTTCAAAAAGGGGTTTAATTTTCTTAGCATCTAAATCCTCTGTGACTAGAAGTCACACAGGGTCAGAGCTTCCCTTCAACTCAACCGACAAGGCGTTTGAAGGGGACAAGAACAGAGCAGTGGAGGGTGCAGCCGCCATGGAAAGCAGCAGGTGTGAATCCGCCCAGTCCCGAAGCTGTGAGGCTTTGGGAAAGTTACTTCCCCTCACTGAACTCTGCCGGGATACTCAGAGCGATACTCCCTACCTGCTAGCAAACCAGGTCCCGCCCGCAGCCACGGAGAGGGGACCTCTTTCAGAGACCTGTGGCAACTGCCGCATATAAAAAGAGCTGCTGCAGAGACAGAACAAAAAACAAGGGGACCTGGACACTGTGCCCAGCCACTGTGGAAGGGCCAGCTTGCTGGGAGTCACCGGGAATCCTGCTCCTCCAGGAGCTTGCTGTGCCAAGACGGCCACTCCCCTCACCTGCCCAGGGGCTGAGAGGGCCAGGGTATCATAGAGTGGACCTGGCCCAGGGAGCACCTGGGCAGAGTCTGAAGCTGATCCTATTAAAAATAAGATGGATGAAGTTAGTTGGAGGGCCAGAAACGGAGAGTCCATTTTCATGCTACCCGACTTAAAGTGTGGAAATCCCTTCCCCTTCGGAGCCACAAAATGAGACTAGATTCCTTTAAGCTCTACTATGAGTTCCCAAAGTCCACGATGGCAGTCACACCCAAGTCACTTCCACATCATTTTCGGACGCTCTTAAATGCGTTTTAGCCTCTGGTGGCCCTGAGTTGCAAAACTCTCTTGGAAGTATCAGGAAGACATAGGGCAATTTCCAGGGACCTCATTCCACAGGACAAACGCAGACGTGGTGCCTGAAGGTACAACATGCAGGGCATGTCTGGACGTGGGAAGCTGGGTCTTCCCTGACCTGGGTCTTGGCTTCTTCAACCAGAACATAACAGGGTCGCTCTAAAACCTGACAACGGGTCCCAGTTTGTCATTCTATGGCTCTATGATCAGGATGATCTACATCCCTCTACATTCCTACATAGCCTCCTCCTAAGTCACCTCGACTTTAGATAAAAATCTTTATCTGCAGATTTCAGTTTGCACGACGGTGGGCTGGCTAACACGGGCATGTTCCTACAGAGGGCAAGCAGGTTAGCTGGAAAGAACAGGGAGACACCTGCCTAAAGGGCTGTGAAGATGGTGAAGAATTCCCAGTCAGGGTCTGGCAGAGGATGGAAGCCCAAGAGGCTGGCTTTTGTGGTTACTTTTTCATGAGGGGAGGATTTGCTGAGAGACTGAGTGATACTTCTATTATCCTTCCAAGGCTAGATGTATGGAGGCTGAGACCCAGGGTTTTCCAAGGGGAGAGAGCTTGGTCAACCTCCTTCAGTGTGAACTGGGACAACCAAGTGCAACACTCAGAGAACAAGCGTACACAGGAAGTAGACAGGCACTGATAGCAACTGCAGCTCGGTTTTGAATGGTCTCAGTGGCCGACTGAGGTGACCATACATGGCTAGCAGCTCTAGATGCCGGGCAGAAGTAGACATAAATACTCTCTGGTGAAAAACATCTTCATCTTAGGCTTTAAATGATTTCTACAAACAAGTCTGCAGTCACAATGTGTAGCACACGATGAGAAATAACTAGGTGCGCAAGGAGACAAGACCACATGAACACAAATCAGAAACAGTGGTAACACAGACTCCAGAGGCTCTATGCATGGGAGCCGAGTGAGACTTTAAAATAATTGTGTCAAATATGTTCAAAGAGATAAATAGGTGAGGTGGCAATTTCAGCAGTAAATTGAAAACTATAGAAGAAAGAACTCATGGACATGTAGGAAGTGCTAATATCTAAAATGTAAGAACACAATGGGGAATTTCAGCCAAGACGGTGGCATAGGTAAACGTGGTACTCGGAACCTCTCACAACAACATCAAAATTACAACTAAATTTCAGAACAGCCATCGTTCAGAACTGACTGAAATCGAGCTGAACAGAAGTCCTATGACGAGGGATATAAAGGAGAAGGCACATTGAGACTGGCAGAAAATGTGACTGTGACAGAGGACAAAGGATTTTAGAAGAGTGGAAAATGCTCATCGCATGGAAGCACAGGTCTGCACTGCATGACTGAATCTGGAAAAATGCAAACTATTTGTAGCTTTCTTGTTCAAAAGCTAGATCGCTCTGTTGCTATCATCCAACCTCGGTTCTATCGCACTTGATCTAGGAAAACGTATATTAATCAAAGAAGAAGAAAAGAAAGCATGGGAAGGCTAAACAGATGATGACCAGGCATCAGACTCTCAGATTCATTAACAGTACAACAAAAAATCAAAATCACAACAATACACACTGCTTCAAAACTATTAATAACTTTTGAAATAAAGAGGAAAGAGAAGAAAAAAAGATCTCTGAAATTTCAACCAAAATATGCTGTTTGTATCTTTTTGTCTATTTTTACACTTTTTATGATGTTTGCTTTTGTCCTAAATATATATATATACTATATATAATATTGTATATATATTTTATATATACATATATATGTATATATATACACAGGGTGTGCACGCATGTATATATAATATAACATATTCTATATTAAGTGTTTTTCCCCCCAAATCTGTCAATCCTTGAATATAGTTCCACAGAATACTTATGTTTACTTTCTACTTTTAAAACCTTACTATGGGAAATACTCTTTGGAAATATGTGCACACCTGTAAAAAATCACAATGGAAGAAATTGTACCATTAAAGACAACTAAAGAGAAAATCAGTGCACTGAAGATAGTTCGGGCGGCGGGAGGGTACCCAGAAGGAAACGCGGAGATGCACCGGGAAGGAAGCCACAGCAGAGAAGGCGGATGCAGAGGATGCAATGAGGTCTGACACGCAGGCATCTGGGAATCTGGAAGGTGAAGAGGCAGAATGGGAAGGAGGCAGGTTTTGAATAGATAATGATGGCTAATTTCCCAAAACTGATTAAAAAAAGGCCTCGAGTCGCAGATTCAAGAAGCCCTACAACCTCAGGCAGGATAAATGTCTTAGAAGCCAGCAGAGAAATGGTCAATAAGCACATGAAAAGGTGCTCAAAGATTCGTCATTGGTGAAAGGGAAATGAAAATGACCATGACGGGCTGCTTCATAACTACCAGAGTGGCAAGAATTAAAAACGCCAAAAACACTTGAGTATTGGGGAGGATGTAGAAATGCTGGGAGGTTCACATATTACCGTGATGGGAGTGTGACATAGTATAGTCGCTCTGGGTAACAGTTTAGCAGTTTCTTATAAGCCTACACATATACTTAACCTGTGACCCAGTAATTCTACAAAAGGACTTGTACAAGGTGTTTGTAAGTCTATATATTTATAATAGCAAAAACTGGAAACAACCCAAATGCTGTCAACAAGAGAATCAATAACTAGTCAGTTATGCCATGGAACATGACTGCACAATGAGAAAGAACAATATACCGACAGATGGAGTTCCATGTTGTGACCCTCAAAAGTATTTGTCAAGCAAAAGAAGACAAACATTAGAAATGTTCTACATATTTTTTAAATACATTTCTTTAAAAAAATTTTTTAAAAATTTACTTTAGAAAGAGAGGAAGGGAGAGGGAACGAGAGAGGGAAACGTTGATTTATTGTTCCACTTAGCTGTGCATTCATTAGTTTTGTTTTATATGTGTCCTGACCAGAGATCGAACCCACAACTTTGGTGTATTGGGATGATGCTCTAACCAACTGAACTAACTAGCCAGGGTAAAATGTTCTACATCTTGATTGAGATGTTGGTGTACACAGGTGTATACATTTGTCGAAAAGCATTAAGCTGTATAGTTAGGATCTGTTTGTTTAACCCCGGCTGGTGTAGCTCAGTGGACTGAGCACTGGCCTGCGAACTAAAGGGTCGCCGGTTCGATTCCCTCAGTCAGGGCACATGCCTGGGTTGCAGGCCAGGTCCCCAGTGGGGGCACACGAGAGGCAACCACACATTGATGTTTCTCGCTTTCTCCCTCCCTTCCCCTCTCTCTAAAAATAAATAAATAAAATCTCTTAAAAAAAAATCTGTTCGTTTACTGAACATGAATTATACTTTAATAAAATTAGTTAATTATAAAACAAACAAATGAGCATAAGCTGCTAGAGGAAAAGGGCCAACAATTAGGTGGAAAAGCCTAGATCTGCTGAAAATAAACTTCAAAAATTAGGGGAAAAAATAAAGACATTTTCAGACAGACAAAAACATACTTTCTTACCAGCTGACCTGCCTTATCAAAGGTAAAATGAAAGGAAATTAGACAAAAATGATCCCAGACGAAAAAGTAGGACATTTGAGAAGAACTGAAAGCAAACAAATAAAAGTTGAGGAAGGAAAGGAACTTGTTGAAAAAAAGAGAAAGTTCTGTGGAAAGTAGGAGCGAAAAGCCTTTGGAACACAAATGAATCACAGGCCATCAACTCCCACTAGTTTGTCACACACTCATCTCCAACCAGGATGGCCACAGACGACGTTCTACATGTCTGCCTTACAAATTTTACAGCATTATTTTTTATTATGCTGTTTTGGTGATTTGACTCCAGTGATTGGAGTCCTCAATATTACTTTAGGAGTTTGCTAAAGACATCTTATTTGAATTGAGTGACTTTACAAGCAGGAAAAGATGAAGTCAGCATCTGAAAAAAAAAACACCCTATTCATCTCCATGTGCCACGACTGGTCCAGTGCCAGCGTGACACACCCAAGTCCAGTTGCCCCCACTTCTCCTCAGTCCAGCTGGTCTCTCCCTGCTCTGCCCCTGCAGTTATCCTTAGTTTCCATCAGATTCTGTTAGAAAGGCATTCCGTTTCCATTTGTTTTATATATCTATATCTATATATCAACCTATCTAACTATATATATACATATATATAAAAATAAAAGTTTTTATAACCGCTTCATACTATATAAACATAACCAATATGCAATAAACTGAGCATTTGGAACCTCAGTTGCAGGGCTGTGGACACGTGGACACACCAGTGAAACCATCACCACAATCAAGAGAATGACCACACCCGTCACCCACAAGGGCACAGAGGACCACCAGTTCCCCTGACCACTCAGAAGACAAGGGTTTTGCTTTGTCCTAATTTCATTTTGCAGCCTTGGAAACTGAGGCTCAGAGACAGGCAGTGATTGTTCCAACTCCCCCGGCTATCGAGTTGCAGAAATCGAATTAGACGCTTCATAACAAGAAGCCTTCGCTTTGCGCCTCCTGTCCAGTGGCTTGTAAGTGATGCCGGGCTCTCTGAGTCTGGACATTTTTTCCCAAGGACTAGAGCAGACTCTCTTGCCAGCTTCCAACAGGGCCACCTGAGAGTGCGTGAGAAGCCCGTGCATTCCTTGAAAAGCACTCTCACCTCTGCACAATGTGGAGGACCCCTGTGAGGGCTTCCCAAGGTCATATTTCTGTTCCCTTTCTTTTGGGGTTTCAAGGCAGCTGAGTCCCGCTTCCGTCTCTGCAAGTCAAAGTAATGGGCGCACCCTGAGGCTGCAGGACAGGCTCAGGCAGAGTAGATTCTTAAGACATCATTTGGATTCCAGGTCTTGCCAAGATACTGGACTATGTGTCCTGACTGTCCACAGGGGGATGCATAGCAAATAGGTACCCAACACCCCCTTGGGGACAGGCAGTCTAAACCTTGGCAACCTAGGGTACAAATTCAAGATGCGGACAACAGCCCCTGCAGGGAACTGGGGGCTCTGGGGTTGCCAGGAAAGTGTATCTGCTCCCTGCCTCCCTGGCACACCCCCTGGGCATCCAGAGAAGCTCAAACCTGCCAGGAGTGTCCTGGCTGGGAAGACAGAAACCGGCTCAGACACTGGGTCGGGGCTGGAGTCCCCCAGAGACCCGAGAGAGCTGACACAGCTCCTCTGTGGGCCTATGATGCCATCTCCGCCCTCAGAGGTGTTTTCCAATTGCACAGGAAGAAATGACAACGAGACACAAAAATGCTGGCAATCCCTCTGAATTCCGCACATAGCTCTCATTGCTGGGACGAGTGCCACTCCCAGCCTACTGGATAAACCGACCTGAGCTGCTGCTTACCAGAAGAGAAAGAACTGGATGCCAGCGGAGCCTTCTGAAAGCTGGCCAGTTGGGCTGCATAAAAGGAAAACAATGTGAAAAATGTGCCTGGCGGGGCTGAGGCAAGAAGGGCCTTCGAGGAGCAGCTCCTGGTTCTGGTGGCTGCTGAGTCTCCTCCAGGGTGAGGGGCCCAGCAGACCCCACCCGTTTGAAAGAAGGCGGACTGGGACTGAGGTCAGGTTGCCCAGGGGCTGCCCGCAGCAGGCAGACACCCAGTAGGTTTCATGTCGTCAATTTTGTGTGCTGAAGGGTTGACAGCCCCGCAGACTGAGTATAAGACAGGCTGGCCCCTCAGGGAGGTTGCAGCCCATGTCTTTTCTCCGAGGCACGTTCTCCATGTTGAGGTTCCCAGAGGCGGGCCCCGGGCTATCTCCCAAGTTAATGAATATGGGGGCCGATGGCTCTGGGAGATGAGGGGAGTGGAGTTCAGGATTCCGTTTTCTCACCAACCTGCCGCTAGACTGTTCTGCGTTTCAGAGAGAGGCATCTTCTATAGCAGCATGACGGCCGGGCCTGGAAGAGGTTGGTCGGGAAGCCTGTGTGGCTCACGGCCTCAGAGTGAACGCTCCATGAGGGTTAACCAACATTATGAGGAGGAGGGACCATGCAGGGTCCCCCTGCCCCGCCTGCTGACACTAGGGTGGGGCATTCTCTGTGGGGGGTCTTCCTGGGCTCTGTGGAGGTTGAGCAGCCTCCTTGGTCTCCATCTACTCAATGTCCCAATTGTGACAACCGCAGAGGTGCCCAGGCATGGTCCAGCGTCCCCCGTGGGAAGGCTGGGTAAAAGCCCCTCAAGAGAGCCCTTGCATCGATTCTTCTTTCCTAAATTTTGCTGTTAAAGAAGAATTACAGGAAATGTGAATGAGGGTGTGTGTGTGTGTGTTTGGTGGTGTGTTGCTGGCTTCAGGCCCCACCCCGAGTCAGGAAGGGCTAATCTCACATGTGGCATGCAGCGTCTGTGGGCACAGGAGGACCCCCACTTCTCCCACGGACTGTCTGGCAATTACAGGCATTTTCCACACCTGTTATGTCACACTGACCCTTCCCCAGCAACCCAGCAAGGGCTCAGCAGGGGCTATGTGCTTGTTAGAGATATGAGACAAGGTGTGGCAGGCACCCCTCTGTGATGACCCCAATGACCTTGTATAATCAACTCTCCTAGAATGTGGTGGGATCTGAGATTACGCTGGAAAATGTTCCAGGTCAAGGCCCTGTCAGTGACACAGAAGAATTAAGAAAGGTTGATAATGTTTGGTGGGCCCTTCTAATCAGGCAAACCCTTAAACAGGAGCAGAAATGATTTGAAGCTTGAAAGGGATTCGATGCAGGGTGACCCTCCGTCACCGGTGTGAAGACGGAGGGGGCCCAGTGGTGAGGAACAGGGCGCAACTCTAGGAGCTGATGGTCGGCAAGGGAACAGGGACCCCGATCATGCAGCTGCGAGGAACCAAACTCTGCAACAATCTGAATGAGCTCAGAAGATGACCTCAAGCTCCAGATGAGACATTTCAGCTTCAGCCCTGTGAGACCCTGAGCAGAGACGCCAGCCTGGCCACGGTCTGGCATCTGACCTCTAGAACCATGGGCAGGCATGTGGGCGGTATAAGTGCCTAAGTTTGTGATAGTTTGTTATTCAGCCCAGATGGCTGATACATAACCAGAATGGTGTCTCCTCACCGTTGAACTGGAGTCTTGCTGGTAGCCCCTGTGCCAGGCGTCAGTCACGCGGCCTGGCGTAATTCCAGCTGGCATTCACGACTGGCTGTGGACCACGGACACTGACCCGAGTGTGCTGCACATGCGACTTCTCCCATTTCCCTTTATTGCAGCCCTGAGATGCAGGTATAACATTAAAGCCGGAGAATTTTCTGGTGGCTTTTCCATTAGTGGGCTAACCCGTTCCGTGTGGTTCCTGTAAATTGGGACATGAGTGCTGTGCGCACTTAATCCTCTGATGGCAGAGGCCTCAGGGAATTCCAGCTCAGAGTGATCCCTGGCTGCTTCCAAGCAGTTCCACAACGCCCCTCTCCAGTCGCCTCAACCAGGCTTGTGTGGCCTGCATGCCTGGTGAGTCAGAGCCCAGGAAGGTGGCCTTGGGGGAGTGGGAGCAGCTGGCAGTCCTTGGGGGCTGCAGGGCTTAGCTCACACTTCCTGGCACCAAGTCGGGACGGGAGGGGGGGAAGGGGAGGCAGGCAGGCGTCAGCGACTATTTGTCTTCAGAGAGAACAGCCTTCATTTTGCTTTAAAACTTCCGGAACCGGTAGCTCACCAAGCTTCTGAATTCTTTCCTCCCAGGGCCCAGCAGTTGGACACTCACCCCTGCCTGTCACTAAACAGGAAACAAAAAAACTCAATCCCCCAAACACAAACCTCCAGCCAGATTCAACAGGAGGACAAACAGTGTAGGGTGAGGAGGCAGGCTCTCCCCCAGGCCGCGGGCCGACGGACTGTTCCAGGGCACACAGTGATCGGAAGAAGAGAGGGTGTTCTGCTGACAGAAGAAAAAAATTCCAAACCAAAACAAAATGAGATGGAGGCTCGGGAGAAAAGCAACTCTGAAGTTGCTGGGAGCTGCGTTTGCAGACACCTGTCCACATGCCCCTCCATCAAAGTAGATTTCTTGCACACGTACTGTGTGCACAAGGCCTCAGCTCTGCACCCCTCCAGGGGAAACTTTTGCACCACTGTCCATGTCACAGAAGCCCCTAGAACAGTGTTCTCACCCCAAGCAGTTCTGCCCTCCAGGGGACACTGTGCAAAGTCTGGCACATCTGTGGTTGTCACGACTGGGAGTGCTCTTGGCACTGAGTGGGCGGGGGTCAGGGATGTTGCTCAGCCCACAGTGCCCAGGGCAGCTCCCCAGAGAATGAGCATGGCCCAGCCCCAGTGTCAGCAGTGCTGAGGGGGAGACCCTACTCTAGCCTCTATAGAAATGTGCACAAATGCCAGATGTTAGGATAATAAAGTCAGGGAGGGGCACATTCTTCGATGTGTCCCCAGCAGCTGGGATGGGGCTACCCCCCAGCCCCCAACAAGCTCACCTCATAAAGGGGATCTACGGAGAGACATGGGTGCTGCGCTGGCATGTGAACTTCAACATGAGGCAGACACAAAACCTCTTTGATGCCCCCGTGCCCTGCAGCCGGAGGCCAAGCAGGTTTCCTCTGCCTCTGTCCTCACTCCTGATGCTCCCCAGGTCCCCAAACACTGGGCCTCTCCCCACCCCCTCCCCGCGCCTGAGGTCTTTCCAGGGTCATAGTCAGTCACCCTGGCTGGTGTGGAAGAGGGCAGCCACGTGAGGGCCTTTTGGTGGAAGCTCGGAGGCTGTAAAACCCTAGTATGGACTTTGCCGGGCAGACGTTTCTCAAGGGAAGTAATGTAGCACTGGAGCATGGCATCTTGTGACTCTCTGTCATCGGTCCCTTTGTGAGCAGGCTAAATCAGTCCCTGGGCAGCTATATTTAGAAAGAGCCAGAGAAAAGGGAATGAATGAGGTGCCCACACGCCAGGGAAAAACAGAGCAGCAGAGCGAGCAGATACCGCCTGCGGCCTGGAGCGTGGAGCCCGGAAACAAGCAGCTGTGGGCACAAGGGGACAATGAGCCTGAGGTGACAGAGGGTGACGGAGGGTGACGATGCAGCCGATGCGCGGGCAGAAGAAAAGGCTTTCTCTGTCCACCCGGAGGATGACTGCAGTCATGTGAGAGTTTGCAAGCCTGGGAACAGGGCTGGGCCAAGGCACGGAGTGCCTGTGGCTCATGGCACTTCTGCTCTAGGCTTCCTGGCACTGAGGATGTGCTGTCACCCTGGCTCAGTGAGGGTGGAGCTCAGAGGCCAAAGGACAGGAAGGCTGGGGAGGAAAGAGGGGGAGATCCAGGCCTTCCCACCTTGGCTTCGGCAGATCCTTCTCCCCCTGGGCCTGGACGAACTCCCACACCCAGTGAAGTGTCATTCCCTCTGAGAAGCACATGGCCGACTGTCCACGTACAACCAGGCCACATTAAAACCCCTTCTCTGTGTATCCACAACTCCTTGGACTTTTCATGGGTGCTGTATCTGTTTCCTGTGATTGCTGTCACAAATTACCACCAACTTGGTGTCTTAAAACCACCCATTATTTTCTGACAGCTCTGACACCTCTGGGGCTAAATCCAGCTGTGCACTGGACGGGTCCTTCCCAAGGCTCCAAGGAGAACTGTTTCCAGCCTTTTCCAGCGTCTAGAGGCACCACCTCCCTGGCTCGTGGCCCCTTCCTCTGTCTTCATAGCCAGCGGCGCAGCCTCTCCCATCTCTGACTCTGACCCTCCTGCCTCCCTCTCACAAGAACCTTGTGATGACTGTGGCCCCCTTGTAATCCAGGGTCATCCTCATCTCTGGGACCTTGACTTAATCCCACCTGCTAAGTCCCTTTTGCCACGTGAGGTGACATGTCTACAGGTCCTGAGGATTGGGACGTGGATGTCTTTAGGGGTCATGGGCAGGAAGCTAGGCACCAATGGGCCACCTGGGTAGAAGGGACTGGTGGCCACAATGCAGGTGTTTACCGAGGAGGCTCCTTGAGGAACTAACTCTGTCCCCAGGGCCAATCTCTCTCCAGGGGCAGGGGCTGCCAGGACCAGGTGGTCTGGGGCACAACAGCTGGCCACGCCCGACGGCCTGCCCCGGGCACATGTGCCCTCAAGGATGGATCTAGACCCAGGTCATTGGCTAGAGCTTCTTGCTCTGAGCTCTGTCTGGGTTGCGGGTCAACATTCAGTGAATTGAAGGCTTTCCACCACCTCACAGGATGACTGGTGGTTCCTGAGCACCTATGGGATCTCCAGGGATGCCCATTCCACCCCTGATGTTGTTAAAGTCCTGGAGTAAGACAGATCCAGAGAAGCTCTTCCTAAGAGCTAGCTGTAGGTATGGACATCTTTTATGTTAACAATTAAACAAACAAATAAAAAACCCCCAAAACAAACATAAACAACAAAAAACCAAAACAGCAAAACCAGAACAATCATCCAGCCAACAGTGTGATTAATCTTAGTTTTAGAGGGTTCTTACTCAGGGTGATCCCCAGGGGACACCGGGAGATGTCTGGGACATCTGTGGCCATCACGATTGAGGGTGTGCCTGGCACTGAGGGGTTGGGGCCAGGGGTGCTGCTCGACAGTGTCCAGGACGTTCCTTCAGAGAGGATGACCCAGTCCCAGTGTCAGCAGTGCCAAGGGGCAAGGAACCTTGGTCTGAGGGATGTCCCAGCCCAGGAGCCAGTTTCCTGTGTGATGTGTCCCTCGTTTTAGTCCCACTGGGTTCAAGTGAGAAGCCAGGTCACTACTCCTGAGGGGCCAAAATGCCTACCAGGTATGGACAGGAGGGTTTGGAGTCAAATGTCAGGGCACCTTGCCCAAGAGCAGAGCATCTGGATGTCTGCATGGGACCCCCCTACTTGGGTGCTAACCCACTGTGTTTGGTTGGGAGCTTCACCCTGAAACATAGCAATGTGGGGGTTAGGGACAGAGAAGCAAAAGTCTGGGTCCAGGATGCAGGCTTTGGCCAGTGCAGGAAGAGAGGGTTTCGATACCACTACTGAGGTGTCACTGGGCTGTGTCCTCCTCTGGGGACGTGACTGGGACTGAAGGATCCACATCAGCATTGTGGGGCTAAGTGTGGCATTTGGTGTCTCCTATGGAACCTTCCAGAGAAGGGCAACTGCAGATGATCCCCACGCCAAGAGCCCCAGCAACCAGGAAGGAGGGACTCTCCATGTCCAGGAGCCCACAGGTGGCAACAGGGCTGCAGGGGGCCAGCTCTAGCTTTGCAGAAAACCTATTGTGAGAGTAAGCTTATCTCAGCAGCCCAGCGGCCGCTGCCCTGAAACAAGGTTTCTATGACCCGCATGGAATTTCTAATGAAACCGAGTGTCTGCTTCTGCTCATGCTGACATCCCCTTTTGCGTCCATCCAAATTCCATCGTGCCTCTTCTTGTTAATGCTGAGATGCCACCCAGCCCTGGGCTGCCCTGAAATGCCGAGGTCTTTGGGGTTCTCACTAGAAAAGGGAGCCTTGGTTGCCTCAGGGCTGGGTACCTGCTGCTCAGTCTCTGTAAGACTTAGGAAGGTTGGTGTCGGTGAAAACCAGCACACAGGAAATAGGGAATACAAGCAGAATTCAGAAATATGATCTTGCGCTGGCTGGCTTGATGAAGCAGTTGTGTATAAGCAGCTCACCTGGGCCCTGGCTGGTGTGGCTCGGTTGGAGCGTGGTTGGTTTGATCTCCAGTGGGGGCGTGTACCTAGGTTGTGGGTGTAATCCCCAGTGTGGGTGTGTGCGGCAGGCAACCAGTTGGTGCTTCTCTCTCACATTGATGCTTCTCTTTCTCCCTTCCTCTCTCTCTAAAAGCAATGACAAAAATGTCCTCAGGTGGGGATAAAGAAAAAAGAAAAGTTCACCTGGCAAGGTGCTGTGGGAGACCCCCTAGGAGCTGATGGCAGACCCCAGTTGACAGCAAGCAACTAGATTCACAGTCCTGCAGCGGCAAGGAGACAAATTCCGCCATACCCCAAGGGACCTTAGAAGCAGGTTCTCTCCCATTTGAGCTTCCAGGTAAGAACACAGCCTGGCCTACAACTGGATGGTGGCTTGGTGAGACCCAGCTGCTGTCCCTGTCTTGACACTCCCAGGGAAAGTGACCACAGCTCTGGACGGCTTTGACAGTCCTGTCCACAGTGGCAAGTGGCTGCAGCCTGGGAGGCCAGGTGATTGTTAATTTTACATGTCCACTTGGTTGAGCCATGGGATGCCCAGATATGTGGTCCAACATTATTCGGGGTGTTTCTGAGAGGGTGTGTCTGGATAAAGATCGGCATTTAAACAGGTGGACCTCGAGTAAGGCAGGTTGCAGGTGGGCCTCATCTAATTAGTTGAAAAATCTGACTAGACCAAAAGACAGACCTCTCCAAGCAAGTGGGAATTTTCCAGCAGTGGCCTTTGGACTGGAACTATACCACTGGCTCTCCTGGTTCTCCATCCTGCACATTTTGAACTTAATAGCCTTCATGATCAATTCCTTAAAATAAACCTCTCTGTAAACACACGGCCTGGTTGGTCCTGTTTCTGGAGAACTGTGACTTTTATGAACTGCCAGGTGCTTTATAATCACAATGAATTCATATCCTGGCTTTGTTGCCCACCAGCTAGTGGGCCTTGCCAAATCTCTGTCCTTCTAAGCCTTAGCCTCCCCACCTATAAAATGGGGATAAGGAAACCTGCTCCTTGGGGTTCCTATGAAAACAAAATAAGACAGAGCGGCCAGGCTTGGCCCACGGCCAGCACCTGGTGAGTGTCTGCTGAGTCGCTGAGTGGGAGCTGCAGAAAGGGCAGGTGTGGTGGGAGGTGGGGAAGGGGAGAGACAGAGGTCAACTGCTGGGCTGCCTGGGAGCAAGGCCAGGGGACTGGGTGCCAGCTCACAGCCACAGCCTGACTGGAGCTGGCTGAAGCGTCCTGTCATCCCCACTAGCAGGTTCCGCAGAGCAGGTGCCTACACCCGCGGCATGCAGCCCTCAGCCTGAGCCAGCTCTCCTGAGACCTGAGCCTGGTGGAGCTGGCTCCCCTGATACCCTTACGTGTGTGTGTGTGTGTGTGTGTGCGCGCGCGCGCGCACGTGTGTGTCCCAGGGGAACACACACGTCCTGTCGGATCTCTGCAAATGAGCCCTGATCTCCCTGTCAGGAAAATGGGTGCGTATCTGTGCTTCACTTATGGAGAGCGTGAAAGGGCCAGGGACTGTGGCCTCTAGTAGCCACAGGGAACTGGCCATGCTTCAGGTCAACACCGTGTTCGGTCACTGTTACTATTAGGCCAGGCTGGGGTGAGGCAGGTAAAGCACTCACCTTGGGCACAAAATGTAAGAGGCGCCGAAAGCTTAGCCACCTTGATGACTCATACCGTCATGCAATGCTTTTAGTAAAAAGTCAGAACTACCCACGATGAACCAAATATCAAGTTTCTTGTTAGAGACAGCAGCTGATAGGGCTAGGGTGAGAGCAAAGTCAGCCCCTCCTTACTTAACATTTTAACCTTCACTGTAGATTTTTCTTTTGGCATTAATTTTTTTTTAAAGAAATTATTGATATATTGAGATACAACTTATTGCCATGACTGGGTTTTCAGTGTCCCCCCTAAATTCTATGCCTGGGAGGGGTGCCTGGCTCTTCTCGCCCTGGTCCAGGTTATGCCTGACACTTGCGGGCTGTACGAAGCAAAGACCTGGCACTTTCGGGGGGAACCGAGGCCCAAGAAGCACAAGCTGGAGGGAGGTGAGCCTTCAGCAGGGTGAGTGATAAACCCACCAGGGCACCAGGTTGTGTCAATGCCTGCAATACTCCTTAGAGGTCCCAGGGAGTGCTAATCCCCCTCACAAGTATGAGTGGTGACATGAGCTCAAGTTAAGTCCTCACCCCAAAACCAGCCTGCCCTCCACCCCACCAGTGAGCTCTGTAGGGAGTGCTGCCTGAGCCCCCTAAGGTCCTGAATAGTAGTCTTGGAATGCAGCTGCTTGTGTCCTTGGGGAAACATGTCCCAATGCCCTTTCCTTTCCAAATGGATCATGGAACTTGTGGAAATTAAAAGACATGCTTTTAGACAAGTGATGGGTCCTAGAAGAAATCCCAAGGAAATGTAGGAAATACTTTGAAGATGAAAATGCAACACACTGATGTGCACATGTGGGGATGCAGTAGTGGAGGCGCACGGGGGGCCTCGGGCTGCAAACGCCTGCATCCAGGATGATCTCTGCTTTACCACCTGACTTTACAACTTAAGGAACTAGAATGAGAAGAGCGAGCGAAACCCAGAGCCAGCAGGAGGAAGGAAATGACAACAGCACAGAGGAGAAAACGAAACAAAGCTAGAAAAACGAGAGGAAAATCAACGAAACCAGAAGTTGGCTCTTTGAAGAAGCCAGCGCCTCTGGCGGACTGTTAGCCAGAGCGATGGAGAAAAAAGAGGGAAGACGCGGCCCCTCAAGGGAGAACAGACATGCTGAGGTTTTTTGGAAATGGAAGGGATTAGAGGAGAAACTGAACAACTGCTCCCTCTTATCAGATAATTGGTTCTGCACACATCTCAGAGCCACCTGGACACAGCACACTGTTTCTGTAACTATGGCCCTAGTAATCTTTGCAACATTCTTGGGAAGCCGGAGTATGTTATTTCTGTGGCAGAGATGAAAGGCGTCCGCCCACGCGGGACGGTGGCTCAGAGGCCAACCTGAGACCTAAATTCAGGTTTCCTGGCTCTTAGCCCAAGAGATCTTTTCACAGTGACACAATTCCCAGCATGTCATGCGTGCGTGAGATACTGTGGCTTGTTTGTTCCTTTTTCTCAAAAACGAGATTCCAAGCTCATGAAGTAAAGACAAAATACTACATACCTTTTATAGTTTTTCCAAGAAACGCCTCTCTACTCTATTTTAAAAAGGAGAAAGAGAGGGGGCAAAAGCATGGTTAAATCTTTTTAACTTAACCATCTCTAGCTTTTCTCAGAGAAATACTTTGCTATTGCCAAAAATGTGGCACGTGTCCTCCAGAGAAACTGGGGGTGAGTCCCCTTTATTCTTCATAACTGATCCATTCAGAGAGATAACCCCATTTCTCTGAGGGGTGGGGGGAGTCAAGTTTTCTTCTGGAACTTGTATTATTCCACTTCCAAACACAGGGACCCCAAGTCCAGCCCATCGGATGCACCAGCAGGAGAAAAACAAAATATCCAGACACTGAAGCCGTGAATGTAATGTGTGGTGTTTTTCCATGTCTGGTTTTTTACTTTGATGGAAGCCACGTGCCGGGGGAAAAAAAGGGAGAGCTGGAAAAAGTGAACTCGGGGGCAAACCAATTAACCTCGGGTGGAAGAGGTGACAGGTATATGGGCGCAGGAAGGCGAGGGATCTGAGGCTGGCCGCCCAGGGCCAGGAGGTCAACAGGAAAGGAAGGAAGTCCCGTGATCAAGCCCTGGGGGTGGTGGACTCAGATACTTTGGAGCCACCGTATTCCAGGGAATGGGACCCTCTGCCCCAATCAGAATGCTGGACAACCTTGGACAGAGACGCAACTCTCTCAGATACTCAAATAGCATGAGGGTCCCTGGGGGCTGCTCTGTCCAGCTGTCCGGGTGACTCTGAGACTGCACGCCAGCCTACACCCTGGTCTCCAACACTGCACCAGCTGCGCTGAGAATGCATTGCCCAGGGTGGGTACCCCCCCTTTACTAATTCCCGCCAAGGCACAGAGGAAGAGGCAAGCGGTGACCCCATCTTTAGCTGCAGTGTGGTCTACATACCCAGCAGATGAAGAGGCTTCGGGCCGGGCTGCACGTGCAGCCTGACCAGAAGGATGCCCCGTACTGCGCTCCCAGGGGGACCCCTGCAGCTGCTGGGCTAGGATCACACTTCAAAGCTTGCAGTAGACTACTTTCCAATTGTAGAGAAGGCCGGTCCTGGGGCTCATTCTACTGTGGGCTTGCCCTGGGGAGGTCAGCAGGGGTCCCTGCCCCTGGAACGATGAAAGCCCAACTTCCTGCTCTGTGAGGCCCACTGGAGGGCTAGACTGTTTCCCCCTGGCTCCGGAGGTCTCCTGTGGCCTCTGAGAGCTGGCCCCTCTTCCTTTGCAAACATTTGCTTTTTCCGCAAACAAATGGGGGTTTTTCCATCTACACGATGGGAAGCACCAGGACTGTCCCCTCTGAGTCAGAGCTGAGGACCACTATAGACCTGGGGTGGGGATGGGGTGGCATCAGAGGCTGAGGGGAACTGAAGTCAGGCAGGAACCTCCTACCCTGAGGTCCAGCCTGAGGGTCACAGAGCCTCTAGGGTCTCAGCCAGAGGAAGGTGGTGACTGGAAGTGGCTTTCTCTAAAGCAGGGGTCTCTCCCTCTCAGCACTGCTGACACGGCCAACCTGTGCACTGTGGGGTGCTAGGTAGCATCCCTGGTCCCACCCACTTGATGCCAGGAGCACCCCCAGGTGTAACAAATACACATGTCCCCTGACATGGGTCAGTGTCCCCTGGGGGATAGCATCACCCCTGCTTGAGACCCTCGCCTTAAGGGGGGGCTGGATGAGACACACACAGAAATAAAGCACCAAGTAGGGAGAGCTACTGCGGCCCAGTGGGGAGGCAGGACCACTGCCGGCTGGGACGCCAGGGTGCTGGGCATCTGAAACGCCTGCCCTAAGCATGATGACAGTGGGCCCGTGTGGGCACCAGGCTGGCAGGTCATATAGAGTCTGTGCTCATTATCTGCAGATTCTGTATTTGTGAATTTGCCTACTTGCTAAAATTTATTTATAACCCCCGAATCAATACTCCCATTTCATGTGAATTTGCGGGGGTTCTCAGAGTCATTCATGGACACGCGCAGAGCACACGCCTAGCTGGGGTAGAATCGGGGACAGAGGCTCTTCCTTCTTGTTTCAGCTCAAACTGTAAACCAGGGTCCTTTTCAATGTTTAGTGCCACAATTTTTTTGCATTTTTGTGGATGATTACAATGTCCCCCAACAAGCACAGGGCTAAAGTGCTGTCTAGGGTTCCTGAGCACAAGAAGATTGGTATGTGTCTTGCGACGATACGTGTGTTAGAGAAGCTTGCCGTGGGCTCAGTGTTAAGAAGCAACAATGCACATCAGGTATGTCTTTAACATGACATGACCGCTGCTTGCGGACAATGTGACCAGAGGCTCCCAGGACCCTAACCTGTGTAAATCCAAGAGCAGTGGTTCTATATTCACTAATTCACTGATCCTTGTTTGCTGTAAATCATAAGAATCAACTATATATGTACTTTTTTATGACTATGACAGGAACACAATTGCATTTAAAAAAATCTAGAAATCACATACACTCAGTCCATAACCCCACCACCTCATGTTTTCAGGCATGTACACCCACTCACCCATTTTTACGTATTCAGGTCCTACATCCTGGTTGATCACCTGCCTTTAAAATATTTCTTGCTTAACATTACATTGTGAGGGAAATACGGTTTTCCCATGCCATTACAAATTCTTCTAGCACTTGACTTGAAAAAAAAAAAAACCAAAAACAACTTTACACTGAAATCGTTTTAGATTGACAGAAAAGTGGCATAAATAGCACAGAGGGTTCTCACATGCCCTTCACCCAGCTTTGCCCAAGGCTGACATCTTGTTAAGAGGAAGAAATGGACACCGGCTGGTGTGCTCTACGAGTCAAACTCCACTTTATCTGGGTTTCGCCAGTTTCCCCCCCAAATGCTTGTTTTCTATTCTGAGATCCCATCCAGCATTTAGTGACTTTTTATGCCTGTGTTTTACACTTTATGGATGTACCGTAATTTATTTTATTACTGCTATTATAGATATAACTGTCCATTATTGACATTTAGACCAACCCTGGGCCTAAATAGTTCCTGGATTCAGACACCTTTTATTTTGCCACAGTCTTTTTATTGAAGTAAAACACGCACACAGGAATGTATAGATCATTCGAGTACAGTTACGTGCATTTTAAAAGTGTACACACCTTTGTCACCATCACCTGCATCAAGACACAGAGACCTTCCAATGCCCCCAAAGGCACCCTGGGGCTCCCTGCCAGGTGAAGCACTACCTCAATGTTATTATTTTTACAATTTTCATTATTATGGTTATTCTGACTTTTGCTCCAGAAGATAGAAAAGAGAGTACAGGTTGTTTTTTTACTTTTTAACAAAGGATTTTACATATTTATTTTTAGAAGGAGGGGAATGGACGAAGAGAGGGAGAGAAACACTGACGTGTGAGAGATACATAGATGGTTGCCTCTTGAACGACCCCAGCTGGGGACCTGGCCCACAACCCAGGCATGCGCCCTGACTGGGAATCAAAGTGGTGACACTTTGGTTTGCAGGCCAGTGCTCAATCCACTGAGCCACACCAGCCAGGGCCTTTTTTTTTTTTAAACTTTTATTAGTATTTATTTTATACCAAATTTACTCTCGGGCCATAAATTTTGTTTCTTCAGTTTCTTCTGGAATACTTTTTTCTTCCTCTTCTGGTTTGGGAACAACCTGCTGTTTTTCAGGAATGAGCATCTCAGTGTGGCAGGGAGAGCCCATGGATTGGTGAATCCCCCCACGAGCTAAGTTCTGCATCTTGGGAGCTTTGTTCACCTGGATGTGCTCAATGACCAGAGAATCTACATCTAAACCCTTAAAGTTCAGCATTACTCTCTGCATTTTTAAGCATGTGCAGCAAAAACTCAGCACTCTTTTGGGGCCACCGACCCTGGGTCCAGCCCTACTTGTTTGGCCTGGGCTCACCTACCAACTCCACCATTGTAATGACTGATTGGCACACATTGCTTCTGTGAAGTGATATCCTTCAGATTGTTGATGGTTTTTTGAATATGCATACCCTTGAAGGCCTGGGCAGTTTCACAAGTGTACTTAAAGTGAACATAAAGTTGAACCTCTTAATTTGCATGATTTTGTGGGGTTTTCTGGGTCAAGCGAAGAGCGAACCATTTTCAGAGGCCCCCTCAGGTCAGCTTCGAGAAGGAACAGATGTTAACTACAGGATAAAATGTTTTGATGAGAAGGAAAAACTGCCTAGAAAGTTCTAGAAGGTTCTAGACAACAGCCAGCTGGCATCTGCTAGGAGGCATTAAGACATCAGTCAGTCTTTCCAGTGCAGTGAGGGGATGTGGGTTGAGCTCTAGCCCTGGCTCTGGACTTTTGTCTGGATGTTGGCCCACTTGCTTTCTGAAACTTCAAGGCCTAGTTTATAACATGGGGACTCCACCACCTCATTCTGAGGGTCACTCGGAAGACAAGATGAGACAAGCATAGTGTCCAGCACTTGGTAAAGCACCAATCTTTGACAACAAGGATAAAAATAATATAATATGTATATAATACAACCCAAATTGTTAGAAGGAGGAGCTAGGGGTAGGAGCCAGGGTCAAAGGCTGATTGGCCTGAGTCACATCCAAAAGCCTTTTGGTTTTGCGGCTGATACTGCTACAGCTGAGGACCCCCTCAGGCAGTCCACTGTCCTAATTTTATGGATGTCAAAGCTGCCCTGTGGGACGTGGTTGGGCTGAGGTCACACAGGGTTGGGCTGGGGACATCAGGCTTACTCAGTGTTTACTATGGGTCAGAAGTTTAATTTTCCTTCATTCTCTACAAGACTGCTGAGGAAGGTGTTATGAATGCTTTGCAGACCTGGCTAGGCAGGGCCCCCAATGCTTCCATGGACACATGCTGTTCCCCGGCTCCCCCATTAGAAAGAAAAGAGGAAAATTCCAGAGCCCCTGGTTAAGACCCTGCTTGCTATGCAGGTGTGTGTGCATGTGTATGTATAGGTGCAGGTGGTCACTAGTTCAAGGGTCTCTCCTTGGGCAACCCTGTCCTCCAGGGGACACTTAGTGGTATTTGGAGACATCTGTGATCACCACACTGAGGGTGACCCTGGCATTGAATGGTTATGCCAGGGATGCTGCTGAACTCCCAAAGTGCGCAGGACACCCCCACGGGGAAAAACCAGGCAACAGTGCAGAGGGAGACCCAGCCCCGTCCCTTTACAAGCTCCGGGAGCCGCCGGGCAGGGATGCCTTCGAGCTCATTCCAATTACAGGGCCTCGAAAGAGTCCTGTATGGTTATTTTTCGTCACTACCATAGCTGTCAGCTATGCTTCGCCCCTGGGTGCCCTTGCCTGGGCCTAGGTCCTTGCAGGTCTCAGCCTGGCCTCTCCTAGAAGGGTTTAAAAATAGATCGTCTGTTTTTTTTCTTCAAGTCTCTGGAATGCCTGAGAGGAACTCCCCTCAAGGAAGTTGCCCTGGGCAGTAACTGAAACCGGAAGAGCTGCTATTTGATTTTTAACAGCTTGTTCTGGGAGCCAGGTGGGTAATCCCCTGTTAGAAGTCTCTCTGCCTTCGGTTTCTCAGAACGAAACTATATTGCTTTGCGGGCGGTTCACGGCCTCTGCCCACTTGGGGCTTTGGCACCGGGTGGGGGCGGGGTTCACTCAAAGCTGGGATGCCAGGCACCACAAAACCCCGAGCAGCTGCCCCGCCCCCCTGTCCTCAGTGCAACGGGGCTGGCGGGGGCGGGGGGTTGTTGCATGGCCACTTGTCACAGCTACAGACAATGTTTAAAAAATTAACCAATAAACAAACATTTTTGTTCAGTTAAAAGCTACTCTCAATTTCCATATGTATGACAGGGTCCCCCTTTGGCACTGTGGGGGGTTAAGCAGCATCCCTGGCCCCATCCACACAATGCCAGGAGCACCCCCAGTGTGACAACCACAGATGTCCCCAGATATCATCCAGTGTCCCCTGGGGCAGGATCACTCCACCCCCATTCCACTGAAAAACACTGCTCTAGGCTTACTGCGCTAATATCTTGGAACCCCTTCAGTGTATTCATTTTAAGTAGGAATTTTTAACATAACTGTTAACGGTCAACTTTTAAAAATTTCATTTATTGAGATAGGCTTGATACATTTGATATATTGCAATATAGCTGTCAGCTGCTTTAAACATTCCTACCTACCCTCCCAGCCTTCCCTGGCCCAAGAAGGATTTGAGGCGCTTACACAAGTGCAAACAACACAAAGATGAAAAAATAAAAGGAGAAGTTGCCAAGCGGGAATGACAATGGCTCTGTGTAAGACCAGTTTTGTTCAACTAAACAAAGATAATTTCTGCTGGTTGTAGTAGGTTGGATGCTGTCCCTCAAATATTCGCATCCGTCAGAAAGCTGGGCATGTGGCCTAATTGGGAGAAAGGGTCTTTGCAGATAAAGGATGTTAAGGATCTCAAGATGTGGTCATCCTGGATTTGGGGTGGGCCCTACATCCAATGACTGGTATCTTTATAAGAAAAGTGAAGGAAGATTTAGACACAGACACACAGGGAGAAAACACGTGACAACAGAAGCAGAGGTGGGACGGATTTGGCCATAATCCCAGGGATGCCTGGAGCCCTGAGAAGTTTGGGAGAGGCAGGAAGGACCCTCCCCTGGAGCCTCGGGAGGGAGCACAACCCGTGACTTCTGGCCCCAGGACCGTGAGAGGATAGATTCTGTTTTAAGCCATCAGTTTGTGGTCATTTGTTATGGTTGCCCCAGGAAATGAAAACATTAAAAAAAAAATTAAAAAAAAGAAAAGAATTGGCTGTAGGTGTGTGTTCCTGCAGCTGTGACAAGGATCGGGGCCCTTGCGGAAAATGCAAAAAAGTATCTAAACCCCCCTGGCAAGACTGCACCTCACAGGGCTCAATAAATTTAAGCCGTTTTCATGGGAGTTCTGTAGTTCCTTCTATCCTACAGACATTTGGGATTAGGGACCAGTTAGCACAGGGTTTCCCAACCTAGGAATCATGGTGGGGTGGGGAGGGGAGGCAAAGGACTGTGAAACACACTGATGCAGCATCCCACTGGAGAATGTGATGTAGTTGGTCTGGGTGTAGCCTGGTGGGGAGGTCTCAGGTGACTCCACTGGGCAGCCAAGGGTGAGCCCCCCGCCTGACGAGGCACCCCACAGGAAAGCCAGGCCCAGAAGTTCAATCAGTGAGTGCAGTATTCCGGGAAGGTGAGGGCGGGGTAACATGGCTAAACTTTTAATGACAGTAGGAAACAGAAATTAATAAAAGATAAAGCCCGGCCCCTAAGGAGCTCTCTGTGCACGGGTGAAGGGGAGAAGGGAAGGACTCGTAAGACAAATAAATGGATGATTACAGTGTGTTGTATAAGTGCTAAATAATAAACATCCTTTTTCCTGTAAAAAGCTAGATAATAAACATTTTTGTTTTCGTGGGGCCACAAGGTCTCCACTGCAAGGACTCAGTTGCTGTAGTAAAAAAGCTACACGAATGGGTGTAAATAAAAGATATATAATGTGTGTGTGCTGTGTACCAATAAAACTTTATTTGCAACAGCAGGCAGAGGGCCAGATTTGACTGCCTGGCTGCAGTTTGTAGAACCCTGAGCTATGGCTTTGGAGGGTATAGCTTTGGAGGGCAAGAAACGGCCGCTCCTCAAAAAGTTAAAACAGAGTTACCACCTGACCCAGCAATTCCACATCTAAGTACACACCCAAGAGGAATGAAAACACACATCCACAGAAAAACAGCTGTATTAATGTCCACAGCGGCAGGATTCATAATAGGCAAAAAGTAAACACAACTCTAATGTCCATCAACTGGTGAATGGACAGATAAAATGTGGTATAGATGCATGTAAGGGAACACTACTCTGCCATGAAACGAAGCAGGGCGCTGACACTCGTTTCAACATGGATAAACAATGAAAACACAATGCTCAGTGAGAGAAGCCAGACACAAAAGGCAACGGTGTGTGAAGTGTCTAGAACGGGCAAATTTTGAGGTTCACGGGGGTCGCAAACCACAGCAAGGTCGTCACTGAGGGGAAGTGATGGTCTGAGATTAGGCTAATTGGGGGTGTCTGTTCTTTCAAGCAGCAGCAGGGCCAACGCCAGACACACCCGTTTTTCCAAGAAGTCACTGCAGGCCCAGAGGAGCAAAGCCTGGCCTCCAGACACAGGGGTGTGCCCTCCCTGCGACTGGGCACCCAGCCCAGAGGCCTCTGATGCTCGCAAGTCCAGCTTCTGAGAGCACGGCGGGTCCCTGGGACAGACGTTCCTAGTGAAAAGGAGTTTAAAGCAGGCCTTCGCAGAATGTTTTTGTTCGCCCTCTGTGGCCTTTCATGGTCCTGTCCCCACTAAGCCCCATGGCTACTGTCTGACACAGTGTCTGCTCCTCAGCATTTACAGAGACTGAGGACCCTAGCAACCACTAACCTACTTTCTCATCATTTCTGCTGGTGGGGCTTTAAAGTGATACAATTCTTGCCAGTTGGCAGCAGCAATCAAATATAGAAAGCCCATTCTCTTTACGCAAACAATCCTGTGAAGGCTGAAATATTTGCTTTCTGCTTTTGCCAAGCAATAGAATATTATGCAGCTGTGAAAAATAGTGAGGCCACCTCTATGTACTGATGTATGAAGTTCCTGCGAGGGATTATGCCAGGTTAAAGGGACATCATTAATTTAACAGATATCGTGCAGATCACAGCGCTGAGCACCCCTCCCCCAGCAGGTTCACATGCTAATGGAGGAGGCTGGTCAGAGGGAAGCAACGAGAAGATTCAGCACCTTGCTTGTGTTATGTCCGCTCTCATCTGCATGTCCTTGGCCGAACTGCTTCTCCATTTTCTGCAGAGAACCATCTAAACACAAGATAAATATTTACCTCCCAGGTTTCGTGTGAGGGACCAAATGAAATGCAGTCTGGAGGAAGCTGGGAAAATACTGTGTGAATGTGACAGACTGTGGGTGGTTGAGACCAGCTGTTGAGAGGGACTGTGGCCCTGGTTTCTGCAGCATCTGAGGAGCTGGGAGCACCCCAAGATGGGAGGTGCTTCCTTTCACATCCGTTCTTGAATCCAGCCAGGAGCTGTCACACCTATGCTGGGCGAAGTCCCGGTAAAACCCCCGCCGCTTTGCCCCTGCTGTGGTCCTCTATCCCCTCTCTGGGGGTCTCTGCTGTACCTGCACCCACCCTGCCACCCTGCCCTGACACTCTACAGTGCAGCGGGGGTGAACATATATCAGTGTTTGCTGAGCTAGAGCCTGAGCTGAGCCTCTTTCCAGGAAAACAATGCTTATTTTCATTTAATTAAAAAAATTTTAATTGTAGTAAAATGCACACAACATAAAACCGACTATCTTAATCATTTTTGAATGTATAGCTTAGTCACAATGTTGTGCAGCCATCACCAACATCCATCTCCAGAACTTTCTCATCTCTCCAAACTGAAACTCTGGCCCCATTAAACATTAACTCCCCCTCCTCCAGCCCCCTCATTCCCACCATCTACTTTCTGTCTCTGCGGGTTTGTCTCCTCTAGGGACCTCCCATGAGTGGAGCCACACAGTATTTGTCCCTCTGCGTCCAGCTTATTTCACTCAGCATAATGTCCTCAAGGTTCCTTCATGTTGTGTCAGTGCATCCTTTTTTTTTAAAAGGCTGAATCATATTCCCTTCTATGGACAGACCATGTTTTCTTCATCCACTCATTTGTTGAAGGACAAAATCCTTGACTATTGTGAATAAAGCTACTGTGAACGTGGTGTGCAAATACCTCTCTGAGTCCCTGCTTTCCATTCTTCTGGTCTATACCCAGATGCAGAATTGCTGGGTCACATGGTGACTCTATTTTTAGGTATCTGAGGAACTACCATACACCCATCAGCCTGTTTTCCACAGCGGCAGCACCATCTTACATTCCCATCAGCTGCTGTGCACGAGGGTTCCAGTTTCTTCACAATCACACGCGTTCGAAGCCCCATTTTAATCTGAGCCTCAGTGTCCTCCTCACCTATTAGATGGGCTCATGGGGTTCCTCCTGCAGGCCTGTGGAAGGCCCAGTGAAAAACGGTGTTTGAATGTCAGGCTTTGTTTTGCTTATGGGGATGATGGTTGGCTCTGGACTGCTGGAAACCAGAAGAAATGCTGGTTGGACTTTGTCTTTTGTGATTTTCTTTTTTTTTGGACCATCCTTGAGCATTAATCTGGACAGCCTCTGGGAGATGAACAAACCAGAAGGGACGCCGCCCTCACACATATCACCTTTGTGCACGCACGCACGCGCAGACACCCAGATACATGTCACACACATACATGTTCCTGGAGCAGGGGTCTCAGGGCTGGTGGCCTTCGAGACTGAGTTTCCCAGCTCATGGCCTAGTCGCCCTGGATGACGTGCAGGCACGCAGCTCAGGCGGTGCCGGAGGCCAGCAACGAAAACAAACAGGCCAGGGTGGGTTCAGCAGAGCACTCCGGCTGCCTGCACGTGGGGCGCCAGCGTCTGTTCCTTCCTGCAGGGCCACTGTGGCTCCTGGACACGTGCAGAACCCACGGTAGCCACAGCCACCAGCATGGGAGGGGAGAGGGGCTAAAAGCTGTGCCTGCAGCCCTCACACCCATCTGGAATGCGGGAGCCCGGGCGTCCGTTTATTCTGCATTTGTTCACTCCGCACGTCAACAGGCACTTCCTGGTGTGCAAACTTCTGCAGAGTTTCCAGTCTCGGTGTCCCTGCCCTCAGGCCTGTAGGCTGGGGGTGCTAGGTCAGCAGATTCATTTTCTATGCTGCGTCTGTAACAAATTGCCACAATCGTGGTGGCCTCAAACACTACCCATTTAATGTCTCCCAGTTTGGGGAACAGGAGTCAGGGCGCAGTTAAGCTAGGGTCTTGGCCCAGGGCCCCAGAAGGCTGCCATCTCGCCAGAAAGGCAATGGGGAAGGGCCCACCTCAGAGCCCCCTCAGGCTGCTGGTACAATTTGCTTCCTGATGGCTTCAGGGCTGGGGTCCCCAAGTTCTCACTGGTTGTTGGCCGCGGGTCATGCTCAGCAACTAGAGGCCACCCTGGGGTCCTGGCCAAGGTGGTGGTGGTATTACTACAAGCCTTATATACACATATAATGTATATGTAACACATGTATGTACACACATATACATATGGTACATATAAATACACAGGAAATGTATGCATATATATAGCATGCATACAAATAACTATTTTATATATTTAATATATTTGTGTATATCTACATGTATATATTACCTCTGTATTTATATGCATATAATATTATACTATATGCTTTTATTAAAAATAAACCTAATATTTATTCTAAACTAACATTCATTAAGATGCATATAAATATGTAACATATACATATAAATATATGTTTTTATATGTATTTAATATATTTTGTTTTACAGTATTATATTTAATATTTATAACACAACACACATCTAATATATATTCATAAACACATATAACACATATGAACATATGTAAAATATATATGGCATTTATTACATATTTTTATATACACAATATTATATATACTATACATTTATATTTATGAATAAACCTAAAAAGCAAAGCAGCCCTATCTAAAGTGTTACGGTACGTATGCAGCACTGTGACATCATGGAAGGCAGTGATTTTGGAGGTGAGACTTTGAGGCTAAGAGCTGCTGAGATTTGGCTGGAGGCAGAGCCCCCCGCCCTAGCCAAGGACCTTCAAAGACGGGGAGCTGGAACCAGAGTGCAGAGGGTGGCATGTGGACTCCCCGTGGGTGCTCATTTTTATAAAGCCATTTGTATTTTTCTGTTGGGTTGAATCACTTCCTGAATGCTTATCTTGGTTCTTTGTGGAATGAGGTGGAATATAAATAAATCAACACAAAACTGAGCTCAGGCATGTGCAACAAGTGACTGGTCTTGCAGGGCGGAGAGCTTTAGTGAGTGGGGTTCTCCAAGGAACCCCTGATGCATGATGGCCAGACATTCTGTTATTCCGGAGTTCAGCGACCTCAGCAAAAACTACGTTTGAATTCCTGTAAGCCACTTTAGCACGGGGGATGCTGGGGTCTGGTCACTCTCTGTGGGAGACTATTATGGGCAGTGTGGGGCGTTAAGCAGTATCCCTGGACTCCGCAAACTCAATGCTAGGAACACCTCTAGTCATGACAACTACAGATGTCCTCAGACAGAGGAAGAATCCTCTGGGAACAGAATCGCCCCAGGTGATACACTGTTTGTCAAAGGATTCCATTGACCCCAGGAGACTGCACGCATTTAAATACAAACACTGAGTGGGAGAAGAGAGGTGACTCACAGACCGGCACACCCTAGTTTACACCATCCAACCACTGGGAGTTTGTTCTGGTGTCAGCTGTGAGCCTAAGGATCTAAAATTCAATTTTTTTTCAAATAATAATTTTTCAAATTATGAACCTAGAGTCTGTCCTCTTGACACTGCTGTCACTGGGATCAGGTCATTCTCTGTGGGGCCACCCTGGGCACTGCAGGGTATTGAGCAGCATCCCTGGCCCCACCCAGTTGATGCCAGAAGCACCCTCCAAGAGTCATCGGGCCCCAAATGTCAACAGAACCGGGTGGAAAGACCCCAAGTTAAAGCATTTCCAAGTCACACAGCTGGGAAGAGGTGGAGTGGGCCTGGAACCCATGCCTCCTGCCTCCTGGATCGTGGGGGCGTGGATCCCAGACTGACCCCTGCATGGAAAACAACCGGCCCTGGCCAGGCGCCAGGATCGCTTGTCTGTGAGGGGCCAGGAAATAGCTGGGAGAGACAGATGAAAAAACACCCTGAGAATGCAGACTGCACCTCTGCCCTGGCCCTCGCCCACCTGCCACTGCCTACTCTGGAGGGACCCATTACTCTGGGGTCCTACCCCTCCAGACACATCCATACCAGAGGCAGGGGAGACAGCTGTCTGGACGCACACAACCATGTCACATGGTTCTGTGTCATGAGTCAATGAGAGCAAAGAGGCCACTCCCAGAAGTAGTGGCTGCTGTCCTGGACTAAGAGTCCCCTTCTCCTGCAGAGCAGCCAGCCAGGTGGGCACCCAGAGCTCTGGTCAGCTACTCACCTGGGACCCCACAGGCACCCAAGCCCCTACCCAGGCCCTCAGGCTGGTGCCAGGAGCCAGGTGGCTGGGGAGAAGGGAAAACAGAAAGTGAAAGGGGGTGGTCCGGAAAGCAGGTGGGGGACATGCAGAGTACCCGGCAGGAGCTGGACGTGGGCTTGGGGGCTCTGAGACCTGGGCACATAAGTGGTTTCAGCTGGGAAGCACTGGACTGTTTGCCCGAAAGTCTGTAAGTGTTCACAGTGACAAGAGGACACAAGCAGCTCTGCGTACTGCTCACCTCCTCGGGGACATACGAGGACAAGCCTCCTATCTAAGTGGGGAGGGCAAAGGATGCTTTTCTAGCCACCAAACAAGCCAAAATCCTAATTACTCAGTAACTTTGTGCCTGTCTGAGTTTTCTGGGATCATCCATTTGGGAGCTTAAGACCACACACATCGATTCTGACAGTTCTGGAGGTCAGAAGTCCTAAATCCAGGCGTGGGCAGGGCTGGTCCTTCCGGAGGCTCCAGGGAGAACCGTTTCCAGCCTTTTCCAGCGTCTTGAGGCACCGCATCCCTGGTTCGTTCGTGGCCCCTTCCTCCGTCCTCACAGCCAGTAGCGCAGACTCCCCCACCTCTGACTCTGACCCTCCTGCCTCCCTCTTATGGGGACCCTGTGATGACATTCAGCCCCCTACTAATCCAGTCATTCCTGTTTTAGGGGCCTTGACTTAATCCCACCTGTAAAGCCCCTTTACTATGTGGGGTGACATGTCCGCAGGTCCCAGGACCAGAATGGGGACGTCTTTGGGGTCATTACTCTGCCTGCCATACATACTGTTCTAGAGAGATTAAAAAAAAAAATCAACTGTGTTTAAAATCAAGCCATTATAGCAACTACTGTGACCTGCAGGGAGGCTAGGTGTGGCGTGATGCACTCTGTGGGTCTCAGGAAAGCCTGATGTCCCAGAATGTGCAAACGCCAACTGGCTCTGCAGACCAAGGAACACTAGGCTCCATACTGATCTGCCACTCACAGAGCTGTAACATCCTGATTCATTATGTTTTTATGGATGGAGGGGTGGGGTTACAGGTTGAAGTGTGTCTTCCCCTCAAATTCATATATTGAATCCTAACCCCCAGTGTGATGGTGGTAGGAGGTGGGGCATCTGGGAATTGATTAGGTCATGAGGGTGGGGCCCCCATGAACGTAGTCAATGCCCTTATAACAAAGACTACAGAGAGCTCCCTGGACACTTCTGCCAAGTGCGGACAAAGCAACGCTTTGCTAGGTTACATCTGGACTTTTCAAGGTCTTTGCATCCCTAGGGCCTGGCCCTGAGCAGGCACTCAAATAAATGTTTGATGAACTATGAAGGGAACCATGGAAGGGATGTGTGTGAGGAGATTAGGGACCAAACACTGCAGCTGAGTGGACTCCTGCCTTACCTGACAGTCCCTGGGGTCCTTGCCCATGACATCTGCAATCTGCACAGTGAAGCCCCTCCCTGGCCAGCGTGGCCCTCCCAATCCCTTCCTTCATGCACCTCGCCCTGCATGCAGGGGATAGCCCTGACCGGTGTGGCTCAGTTGGTTGGGCACTGTCCTGCCAAGAGAAAGGTTGCCAGTTTGATTCCAGGTCAGGGCACTTGTCTGGGTTGCGGGCTTGGTTCCTGGTCAGGATGTGTACGAGAGCAACTGATCACTGTTTCTCTCTCACATCGATGTTTCTCTCCCTCTCTTTCTCCCTCCCTTCCCCTCTCTCTAAAAATAAATAAATAAAATCTTAAAAAAAAATAAATGCAGGGGATGGAGGTAGGACGCATCCCTGAGCCTCTAGGAACTCATCTTTCTTCTCTCCTCTTTGGCCCCAGATGAGGTCACAAGGAAGATTCAATATGAGCTTTGTAGAGTCCACTGTAGTCCTCCAGGTCAGAGCGCTTTCTTAAGCAATCCCAGTCTGACAAGACACTGGTCTATAGTTTTGCCTCACCTGGTCTCCAATAGAGTTTTTCTTAGGGATGTAGTCCCCAGTAATGAGACGACAACAGCAACATCAACAACAAACAGGACAATGTAGGTGACAGAGTGATGCAGAAGTGGGTGGCCTGGAGAGCCAGGCCTCAATTCTCTCACTTGCAAATTGTCCAGGAGGACTCTCAGGAGGGGTGGGTTGAGTTCTCAAACCACAGTAGGGTGAAAACTGGACCCTCATTGTGGGTTGGGGCTGCCCCCACCCCTGGCATTACCTAAACACAGCAGCAAAGTCACACCTGCAGCTGAGCTCCCGCTGTACCCAGAATGCTGGCTGCATACATGGCTTTGTCACCTGTAGGAAGGAGGCTTCCTGCTTGGTATTTATGGGTACTCATGTCCTTGAGGGTGGTGACCATGAGACATGCCCCTCCAACCCCTTGACGGGGGTTCCACTCACTCCTCATCACCCAACAGACGTGGGATCGAAGAGTGGACCCTAATTCATACAGGATGCAGCTCTGCCCACGGCCAGCACGACTTCACGGAAGATGTTGCCCAGGGAAAGCTGGATGAAGGGGGTAAGGAACTCACTCTCTCTACTGTTTCTGCACCTCTTGTAAAAGTCATGAATTATCACAAAACTTTAAAAATGAACTGTTAACAAGGAACAGAAACAATCCATGAGAGCATTATAAATGACCATTACAAAAACATTTGAAACAATAATACAATGAGCTGTTACCCTCAGCCTTTGATCCAAAGAGAACGACACCTGGATGCACGGAGGGATCCTGGGTGGGAGCAGGTGACAGGATCTGGATACAGGTCATAGGTTAGATGAGATTGTGTCAATGTGAAATTTCCAGATTTTGGTAACAGTGCTGTGGTTCTACAAGAGGGTGTCTTTTTTCTTAGTAGATATTCCCTGGGGTATTTAGGGGTCAAGGGGCATGATGTCTCCAGCTTAATCTCAAACAGCTCAGAAAAAATTAAGATGCATATGTGTATAGCTGTATATATACAACTACGTGTATATAGGTAACTCCATAACTACATATACTATAAATGGAGCTTGAATATATGCACACATACTACTTATATACATACATACATACACATACATGTATATCCACACATAAAGAAGAATGCAAATGTAAACAGCTGGCATACATGGCCATAAAGGGTATATAAAATTCCTGCACTAATCTTGCAACTTTTCTGTAAGTCTGAAACTATTTTGAAAACACACAGAAAATATCGACCTGGAGAAATATTTAACAGTGGCCATCTCTAGGCACATGAGTTTTTCCTAATTAAAAAAAATTGGGGTATCGTTCACATATCACATAATTCACCCTCTTAAAGTATACAATTCAGTGATTTTTGGTATCCTTTAAACCTTGTGCATTTTTTGAAATTTTTAAAAAACCACGAGCATGTATTACTTTTATCAATAGGGGAAAAAAAGCTATTTTTAAAAACCCCTGACCTTTCACCCCTTTACAAACTAGATTGAGGGCTGGGTCAGTTATTTTGAGGGTGTTGTGACAGCATGAGAATGACCTCAGGAGAGACAGAGAGTGAGGCGCCTCGCAGGCCTGGCCCCCAGCCCAAGCTGAGTGACAACGGGCCCATGTTGATGCAGGTGCCGGGGCTGATGGCACTTCCCACCTTCCAGAGCGACTGTCACCTCCCTGATGGGTTTCTCATCTGTTCAGCAGGCCCATAAATTTGAAGCAAGGGCCACACACGGAAGCCTCCCGGGGCGGTGTATCTGCCTGGGAACCCACAAGCCAGGACGCTGGACATGCTGCCGGTGGACTCGGGTCCCCCAGAACCCAGCTGAGGGTGAGAAACAGGGTGAGGTGGGAAGCGTGTGCACAGGCCCTCGAGGTGGCCCAGGCCGGGTACAAATCCCAGTCCTGACATCTACCCTCTAAGGGCCCTTGGTATTTTCTGAGCCTGTTTCCTCAAATGAGATAGGAGACAGAGAGATATACACAAATCCATCAGTGGGAACTGAAAATAAATATGCATTTGGATTGATAATAAGGGCCTTTCACTCTGGAGTCTTCCTCTCAGACCCATCGCTCCCATTTAACCAAGAGAAAAACATCAAACAAATCCTAATTTAGGGACTTTCTACAAAATCCCTGACCAATCCTCCTTAGTGAAAGTCAGCAAAAACAAGGGAAGTCTGAGAAACTGTCACAGCCCAGAGGAGCCGAAGGAGACGTGAGGCTTGAAAGTCAGGTGGGATCCTGGGACAGATAAAGGACATTAACAGAAAAGCTGATGACATCAGAATAAATGGAGTTTCATTAACGTTGACGTGCCGATGCGAGTTTCTTGGCTGTGGCGATGCCCTGTGGGGATGTCAGATACCAACATGAGGGGAGACTACGTGACAGGTAGAGGGAAACTCTGTCCTGCCTTTGCCACTTGTCTGTAAATCTAAAGCTATTAAAAAAAAAAGTTTACCTAAAAGATCATCAGAGTTGGCAATACGCTTCCTGATGGCTTCGTTCAGCATGTCCCACAATAGCACGTTTCCGGTGGATAGGAAAACGGTCTGATGCCAGAGCACGTTCAGTTAAACATTCTTGAGCTATGCAATGTTTGGGGACGTCTGTGGCTATCACAAATGGGGGTGCTCCTGCATCAAGTAGGTGAAGCAAGGGATGCTGCTCCAGTCTCCCACAGTGCCTTGGAGAGCCCCACAGAAATGACCCGGTCCCAGTGTCTGCAGTGCTGAGGGAAGGGGCCTGCCTGAAGTTTCAGGAAGCACCAGCCAGGATGTCTTGCCTTTGAGGTTCAGGCCTGAGCTGGTGAGATGTCCATCTGGCTGGGGAGCCTGGCCATGCCCGGCTTCACGGAGTGAGGATTCGGTCCGGACACCAGCCTGTCCTTTCCTCCAAGCAAAAGGAGGAGACAGAGATGACAGGGGAGAGTCAGGTACCTGGTTAAAGGGGACTCTGGCATGGCTTCATCCCACAGATATTTTATCAGCGCAATGACATTTATAAGGCCTCTGGACCTTATAAAGTGGCGAACAGGTCAGATGCATCCTGATCTTTCAGAGTTCACAGTCCCAGGAGGAACCAACCGCATAATCCCACGTATGTAGAATCAAACACCATGATGACAGTTTTGAAGGGAAAATGCATAAAGGAATGGATGCATTTACCAGGGGTCCTGATCTCACTTGGGGGAAGGTCAGGAAGTGACTTTTGACTGAAGAAGGCAGTGTGGCAGGTGCAGAAGTTGAGAGGGGCACACATTAACCCACCAACCCCATGGATGAATCTTCGCTTTTTGGACCTGCTGAGAAACGGGGGTTCATATGCCAGTGGCGGGGCTCTGGGACCCAGCTGGGAGGAAAGACGGGGCACCTCACCAGGCCTCCGGACCCTATAAAGTGGCTGCCCAGCTGATTCTAGGCGACCAGCAATGAGGCAAGATCATTGGTGCACTGTATTTGAATTCTGTGGGGAGTTAGAGGGAGGAAGTGCTGAGACTCTTGCCCTGTGCTGTTACTGGGCAGAAGCTTCCAGCACCATCCAGTGCCAGGCCCAGGGCCTGACATGCAGAGATCCGTTTTCCCCCGCCAGGGCTACCTATGGGGTCTGGTGACCTGTGTAGCTTTGGCAACCTTCTTCCACTCAGCTCTCTAGTACCCTTTTAGCTTTAAATGTCTGCCTTTTAAATAAAAACGTTTTATTTTGAAATCAGTAGAAAGTCACAGGAAGTTGCAAAAAAAAAGAAAAAGAAAAAGAAAAAGTGCGGGAAGCCCTATGATGCCTCCCCTGGGCTGCTCCAGTGGTAACATCTTGCATAGCAAATATTCCAGCCAGTGTCTTAGTTGACTCAGGCTGCAGTAAGAAAATACCACAGACTGGGAGGTTTAAATAGAGGGCATGATTTGTCATAGTCCTGGAGGCTGCAAGTCTGAGATCAATGTGCCATCAGTGCCAGTTCCTGGTAAGGACTCCCTTCCTTGCTTATCGATGACCCTCTTCTCACTGTGTCATCACATAGCAAGGAGAGAAAGGCTCTGACCACTTTCTCTCCTTCTAAGGACACCAATCCCATCACAAGTACCCACCCTCACAACCTCATCTAAGCCCAATCACCTCCCAGAAGCCCCACCTCCTAATATTAACCCACTGGGGGATTAGGGCTTCAACATAAATTTCTGGGAGACACAAACATCTGACCCATTATGACCAGGAAACTGACATGGATACCGCCCACAGAGCTGGTTCAGGTGTCCCTGGTTTTACATGTACGCATGTGTGTGTGCGTGTGTGAGGTTCTACACAACTTTAGCATATGTGTAGTTTCACGTCTCCACTATCACTGCCAAGATACAGGACAGTTCCAAGACTCCCCCATGCTGTGCCTTTCATCCACACCCTCCTCCTCCTCATTTCTAGTCCAGCCCCAGTGCACTGATCAAATGTCTATGGCCCTCAACAAAGTATCAGCAAACTGAATCCAGCAATATGTAAAAAAGATTCCACACCACAGCCACATAGGGTTTATCCAAGGAGAGAATGGTTGGTTTGACGTTCTTAAGACAGTCAATGTAATGCACCACACCAACAGAAAAAAGGACAAAATCCATGTGACCATCTCCATAAATGCAGATGAAGATTTGACAGATTTCTACACCCCTCTGTGATAGAAACAGCTCGCCAAAAAAGGATTAGAAGGGAACTTCCTCTACCTGATCAAGGGCCTCTAGGGAAACCCCACAGCCATGATCAAATCCAATGGTGAAAAACTAAGTGGCTTTCCCCTGAGACCAGGGACAAGACCGGGACACCCATTCTTGCCACTTCCACTCAACATTGTGCTGGAAGTTCCAATCAAGGCAGTTGGGCAGGAAGATGAAATAAAAGATGTCCAGACTGGACAGGAGGGAGGAGAACCACGTCTCCACTTGCAGATGATATGATCTTGTGTAAAACGTCCCTGGTACACATTGTAGAGCAGTGGTGCAAAGCTCAATGGGCTGCTTAAAATCCTAGGGGGCCTCTGGAGTCGCAGTTCTTTCCTAAGTTCGGTGGGGGTGTAGGAGGGGGCTGAAGGGCATGACGGGAGTCCTGCTGAACTGCCACTGGCCTTTACATCCTAATTAGCTCTCCCGAGGACAACCAAAGGGCATCAGATTAAAAATTACACTGAGATAAGTCCCTGACGGGCTGTTTGCAGAGAGACAGGTAGTAAACAGGCCTCTTAAAGCACGTCATGAGGTTTTTTTGCCTTTTTAAAAAAAGTCAACAGCTGACAAGGGCGGTCAAAGGGCTTATTTCTTGGCTGGGAACAGTGTGGGGACAGAGGGCAGCTGGAGCTGGACACCAGCCCTGTGGGAACCTTGTCCCGTCAGGGGCCATATTTCTTCTCCATCCTCCTCTGACCTTTATTCCAAACTGCCTGCTGACGTATCTATTCTTGGCTGTTTCTTGGGAACCCCAAACTTTAGGCAACCAACTTGTCCTGGTTTTAGCACTCCAAGCCCTGCATCCTGGGAACCCGCAGCTCTGTACACTGGGACAGCTGGTCACCCCATAGCTCCCCCAGCTGGTCACCATTCCCCACGGGTTCTCTTGCTTGGCTGCGTGGCACCATCTTTCAATCCGGTTGCTCAGGATCCTCAAAGCCTCCCATCTTTCTCTAAACCTTCCTACACCATCCCTACCATGGGAACAATAAGGATAATAACGCATTGATCTGGTGCCCCTGGACCCTGGGCACGGAGGGTTGTACAATGTCTGTGATCACCGCAAACACACTGCAATGCTGACAAACCCTGAAAATATCATGTGGCATGAGAGAAGTCAGACCCCAAAGGCCACACAGTGTGTGATTCCATTTATGTGAAGTGTCCAGAGCAGGCATATCATGAGACAGGAAGTGAATCTGTGGTTGTCAGAGGTTGGGGAGAGGAATGGAGGCAAGCCAGGGGGGTGATGGCTAATGGGGACTGAGTCTCCTTTGGGGTGGTGAGAATGTTCTGGAACTAGGTAGTGGCGATGGTTGTAAACTCTGTAAATATACTAAAAACCATGGAATTTTACACTTAAAATGGTAAAGTTTATAGTACATAAATTTTCTCAATAAAGCTGTTAGAAAATAAATAAAAATGGCAGTATCAGAGGTTGGGCCCCTTATCCAAATGGGTTTTTCAAGCACATCTGTTTTTAAAAGCATCATTAAAAAAAAAAAAAGTGCTATGGAAAAAACAGAACAGGTAAGGGAGAGAAGGAGGTCAGTTTTCAAATTCATCAAGCACATAATCATTTTCCTATATTTTTATAGACGAGGAAGCTGAGGCTTAGAAACGGCATAATTATATAAATTATAGCTTGATAAAGCTGTCTTATCCGTTCATCCTTCCCTCCATCCATATATGTAGTGGAAACGGCAGAACTGCAACTAGAATCCAGGACTTGTAAACCGCGGTCTATTACTATTCTTATCCTTTTAAAATGTCAATACCTATTTTATTTTTCAAAGTTGAACACAATTGTACATTGTTCCCTGGATTCCTGATGCTCTTGGTAACCAAGCAACTTGACATCACTTAGCGGACACAGCGGAACATTCTTGCACAGAACATTGGACTCAAAAACAAGCATCCCACATTCAGACGGCTTGTGTGTGCCAGTGATGCAGTTGTTACAAACACTCTCCCCACCTCGCCACTCCTTACAAAGCTTGTAAGAAGCACTCCTACGTGCTAATACTATTTGCCAATGTGCTACTTGGACTCCACTCATCCTGTTTTCTCTTCTGTAAGACGCCAGCGATGCATGCGGGTCCGCACGCTGCAGACCCCTTGGCACTGTCCAGGAGTGAGGGGTTGCTGCCCACCACCAGTGTCTCCAAGGACCAGCCTGGCCTGGAGAGCTTCAGGGTAAATCTTGCTTTGCCGAAAGGCCCTGGTTGAAACCAGTAGTGACATTTTAAATAAAAATGGGATTTCTGCTTCTCTCTCTCTTTTTTTTTTGCATTTTTTAGATTTTTCTAGTAAGTTGTTGCTTTTGTAATTTGAAATCACAAATTAAAATGGGGCTTAGAACAGGTATTGATGTGAAGCAACTGGAATCCTCATACCCTGCTGCTGGGAATGTGAAATGGGGCAGCCACTGTGAAAAACAGAAGTGTCCTCAAAAGGTTAAACATGGAATGGCCATATGACCCAGCAATATCACTTCTGGATTTATACCTAAAATAACCGAAAGCAGGGTCTTGAAGACATATTTGCACATCCGTGTTCAAAGCACCATTAGTCACAAGAGCCGAAAAGTGAAAACCCAAATGTTCATCAAGAGATGAGTGTGATTACAGTGAACTATTATTATTCAGCTATTCAAAGAAAGTTCTGATACCTGTTACAATGTGGATGAACCTTGAAGAAGTCATGCTCAGTGAAATAAACCAGACACAGAAGGATAAATCCTGTGTGATCCCACTTATATAATGTCCCCAGGGGAGTCAGATCCATAGAGACAGAAAGTAGATGATGGGAGCCAGGGGCTGGGGGAGGGGATGGGAGTTACGTGTTTAATAGAGACAGTTTCAGTTTGAGAAGATGATAAAGTTTTGGAGATGGACGGTGGGGATGGTTGTACAACACGGTGAATGGACTTAATGCCACTGAACTTTATACTTAAAATGGTTAAGGTGGGCCCGTAGCTCAGTGGACTGAGTGCTGGTCTGTGAACTAAAGGGTCACCGGTTCGATTCCCGGTCGGGGCACAGGACTGGATTGCAGGTCAGGTCTCCCACTCTGGGGCACACAAGAGGCAACCTTCTCTAGTACATGGATGTTTCTCTCCCTTTCTCTCTCCCTCCCTTCACCTCTCTCTAAAATAAATAAATAAAAAAAATACTTTTAAAAATGGTTAAGGTGGTAAATTTTATGTTATATGTATTTTACCACAATAAAAAGCTTGTGTGCGCGTATAAAAGGCCAGGACCCTCCCAGGGCCTCATCTTCAGGGGAAGAGAGACTGGACCAAAAGCTCACCCTATGTGCAGAGATATAGTAAGGTTGCCCACCTCTCTCCAAGTCTGTGGGAGTGCTCTGAGGATTGGCAGTCACAGTCCTGTTCTCACCCCCAGTAGCTTAGAACCTGGAGCTAAGAAACCACATAAAATGTGGTCCCACACATTCGGGGAGCCTACCAAAAACCAAACCACCACGAAGGGACATGGTCCCAACCCAGTCCTTCGAGGTCCTCCTAGCTAAGGCTCAGGATGACCAGTCTGCTACGCATGCAGTGTCGTTCCACACCTACATCCGCATGGGTGCGTGTGCATGGGGAAGTCTAGAAAGAAAATTTCAGAGGTGACATGGGAGTGGTGATGATGACAAGAGCAAAAGTGGCACTTACTTAGCACCTACTCTCATCAAGCTGTCTACTTAGCTTTTTCCCTCAATTCACAAATTTATGCTCATAACAACCCTGTGCAATTGATGGCTATTATTCCACTGTAGAAATGCAATGTCTGTTCTTCCTTTGTATGAACGAGGGTGCAAATACAAGGGAACATTGAGAAACTGGCCCAAGACTCAGAATTAAAACTGTCCGCCTCTTGTCCACACATCAGTGACCATGAACGCCCACTCTGCCCACAAGCTTGGTGGTGGTATGTTCTGGGGAACGGGTCTGCAATAGATTTCCTCTTTCTCGTGCCTGTATTATTAGATTTATTTACAAATATATTCTCCACGGGAGGTGAGGGGCAGGGATCAATTTTTGAGGAGGGGGAAAAAATCTTAATAAAGCCCAGCTGTATAGCTAGAACATAAACAGATGCTAAACCTGTGCTACTGGCATTTCATGGGGGCACCACAAAGAGAATTTTTTTCTTATCAATTCACTGATTACCAGAATTGCAGTTTTTCCCAATAACAAGCCACCTGCACAGGTGAACAGTTGAAATTTTTTTAAAAGTATCACTATGAACTCATAACGTTTCAAGATATGAAGTGTCTTCATCCATTGCTGGCATTACTCTTTTTGATGAGCAATTCTGAAGAGAAAGTCTTAAAAAGGGTCCTGTGGGAGTGACCATGAAAAAGAAAAAACAAGGCTGAGAAAACACTGATTTGTATTCAGCTAGTATCACTTCTGCATTAACTTCTTTTTTAGTAAAAGGGAAAAACTGGAAGCTGAAGGAAAAGGTCACCTCGCTTTGGCTAGAAATTAAGTTGTTTCGAGAAGCATTTCCAAAAATGGGAAGTTGAGTTTGCAGCGTACCACTGAGCACTGGTGAGGGACAGGGCCTGGAAAGAAGGCGCGGGCCTGGCTGAGAGTGGGGGGGGGCCCCACTCTTGGTTGTGAGAACCAAATGCCACTGGGCCCTACTGCCGTGGGCGTGTAGACACCTGGGCCCTGCAGGCTGTGCAGGTGGGGAGCAGGGAGACTGCTTTCAGGTGCAGTGCTGGTGCGCAAACACCACGTGGTGTTTTGTTAGGTGGCCAGCCCGCAGGTCCACTGTCCTGGGCTGACCTCAGGCAGCACGGCATTTTCTCTTGCTGACTTGGGGAAGGTCTGTGTTCTGGAACATCTACATGGAGATCTGAGGTTTCGATTTCACCAAAATAAATACCACAGTGGCCCACCCCTTCCTGAAAGCAGGGGCTCTGTGAATCCAAAGAAATCAGGCGGGATCTGAGAGCATGTCCAGGGTCTCCAGGGGAGCGAGCGCTACTCTGCCAGCTTCCGGCATGCAGAACCCAGGTGCTGGATTTGCATCCCTGCTGTAACCCTACGGCAGGTGTTCCACTTCTCCAGTGATACCAAACTTTGAGGACATCTGGGAATTTCTCTAAGGTTGTTCAGTGATCACTGAAACGTGGGTTTGATCTGTCACAGTGAAGTTCAGAGGCAGCAGGGAAGCCCTTGTGGGAAGGCATCTGTCACAAAGGAAGGAGCCTTCAAACTCCAAGAGGGAAGGACCCTGGGGCGGGGGGGTGGGGGAGCAGTGCAGAGGGGAGGCATGACCACCAGGGCACACGTACAGATCTCAGACTCCAGATTGTAGGAACTTTCTAGAACACAATTCTTCCTTCAGCACTGCTGACATTCAGGACTGGGTCCTTCTATGTGGCCCTGTTCTGATAACCACAAATGTCCCCAAACATGGCCCAGTGTCCCCCGGGGTTAGGATCACCCCAGATGAGAGTTCTGGTCTAGAAGAACTCATGACACACGTGCAAGCAACTTTCCCGTGTTGATTTAATTCAAGGAACGTCCCTTATGCACCTACTGAAAGGCTGATCTGGTGCTCCTGCTCCCTGGCTGCACAGCCCTAGGCAGGACAGCCCACTCCTTGGGCCCCTTGGACACCATGCAGGCTGTGCGGTCGGCGTCCCATGTGGAGCTTGCTGCTGGAGAGGCCCGAGCATGGACGGATGGAAGGACAAACAAACATACAGTGCAGAAAAGCAGACATGGTGATGCAGGGAAGTCCAGCTGACAACCAGATAAGTAATATGTATGCTACATCTTTCTCCTCAGTCTCCAGAGAAGATACACAAATGGCCAATAATCACATAGAAAGATGCTCAATCTTGCCCTGGCTGGTGTGGCTCAGTGGACTGAGTGCTGACCTGTGAACCAAAGGGTCGCTGGTTCCGTTCCCTGTCAGAGTGCATGCCTGGGTTGTGGGCCAGGTCCTCAGTGTGGGGTACGCGAGAGGCAACTGCACGTTGATGTTTCCCTCTCTTTCTCCCTCCCTTCCCCTCTCTCTAAAAATAAATAAATAAAATCTTTAAAAAAAAGAAAAGATGTTCAACCTCATTAGTTACCAGGGAAATGCAAATCAAACCACAATGAGATACCACTTCACACCCACTAGGACAGAATAAAAAAGACACAATACAGTGTTGCGTAGGATGTGGAGCAATGGAGCCCTGGTGCACAGCAGTTGATTAGAAACTGTGTGACAGTTCCTCAAAAGGTTAAACATGGAATTTCCATGTGGCCCAGAAGTTCCCCTTCTAGGTATCTACCCAAGAGAAATGAAAACCTATGTCCACACAGAAACTTGTCAACAAATGTCCACAGCAGCATTGTTTACAATAGCCGAAGAGTGACAACAACCCCAGTGTCCACCAACAGATGAATGGATAAACACAATGCGTCCATTTACACACTGGAATATTACTCAGTCATGAGAAGGAGGGAAACACTAATACTGGTTACAACATGGATGGGTCTTGAAAACATGGTGCTCTGAGAGAATCCAGACACAAAAGGCCATTTACGTGACATGTCCAGAATGGGCAAATACGTAAAAGATAAAAAGTTGATTCTTGGTTGCTAGGGCCTGGGGGAAGATAGGAATAGAGAATGATTGCTAACAGATACAGAGTTTCTTTCCTAGCGGGGGACAACGATGTTCCAAGATTGAATTGTGGTGATGGTTGCATAACCCTGAATATACTAGAAACCACTGAGTTGCACACTTTAATATGTGAACTGGGTAGTATCTTAATAAATCTGTTACATAAAAATATGTACATAATTATAATGATAAAAAATTATGGGGGAGGATATGTGACAGGGAGTACAAGGGGCATATGGGACTCCCTGTACCTTCCGTTCAATTTTGCTGTGAGCCTAAAACTGCTCTAGAAAATAAAGTCTATTTAAAAAACAATGACTGAGGACCCCAAAACAGCATGTTAAAAATTACCTATTTCTAAAATTTTAGCAGGACTACATTTTGAAATAAAAAGTAACAGTTTAGCCAAAAAAAATTTTTTTAGGGAGAAGAGTGGAGTTGTTTTGCATTTTTGTGAATCTTCTTCATGTCTGGTTTAACAGGAAACAGATGGACTCTCCTATCAGCTACTGTGTTCAATCTGCTGTGATACGACACTCACGTAACTGCTGGAAAGCTCCACCATGCACCGGCGAGACAGTGAGCGGACGATGCAAACGGCATGTTCACGTTCGGACATGAACAAGGAGAACTCTGCCACAAAGATTTCTTCTCTCCATTTTACAGACTGGAAAATGAGCTCACAGAAGCTCATTTGTGAGTTGCCCAAAACCACTGAGTGCAGCAGTAGATCCTTCCGCCTGCTCCATTCTGTCCAGGTGGTCCAGAGTACATCTGGGACTAGCACCATCTCCAAAGTCTTTGGACATAAATAAGTCACCCCAGATGACCTCAATTCAATCCGACCAGCACTGGACCGCCCTGCTGGACCAGGCCTTGTGTTATCAGAGAGATGCGATGGTGTCCAGCTACAGCTCACGCTGATTTCCAGAAACACGTGCGGACGTGCAGTGTCCATGCAGTATACGTGTCTGTCGCCCTTGCTCTGCCTCCGGTGTCCCTGCTGCTTGGCAGCAGGAAAAGAGAGACGCCTACAGGAAGGAACTGATGTCACCTCCCCAGTGCAAGATTCTGTCAAGGAAAAGGCTATGGCATCCTGGCTGGTCCTTCACGCTCCTTCAAGGAGCATTTTGGAGGCACGGCCAGGAAGGAAGCCCGCTAGGCCCGAGATGTGCTTCTGACCGAGGCTGAACCGTCTGCAGACTCTGGCTTCCCTCTACCCGCCCCCGACACTCTCGCAAAGCCGCAGCCTCCCTTCGGGGTCCTAGGCAGAGGCTGCCAGCAAAAAAGAACAGCCTGTGCGAGGGCTCCAGGTCGGCAGAGACAATAACGGCACAACTGGTGCAGGGGATCTGTGAGCAGCAGGGACACCTAGGGTGGGGCCCTGGAGCATCTGAGCACGAGCTCCGATGTAATCGTAACAGCATGTGCTGCCTCCAACGGCATTCTGAGAATCTAAATTAATCCCAGACACCCCGGCTGCAGCGCAGAAGCTGATGCCGGCCCCAGGCATTGGGCCACCCAGTCTTCTTAGATCAGAATTGCCTTTTATAGCCAGGTTGACAGTTAACAATCAGAAGGGGTCAAAGGGCAAGAGACGTACTAGAAGTGTAGGGCTGGGAGGAGAGACCTGCTAAAAGCTGACACCCAGAGTCTAGACTCTGGGGCAGGTGCTAAGCACAGAAAGGCCAAGAGGTCACACAGGTCCAAGGGCTGGCAAGGGTGAAATGGCAGGGTCTGGGTGGGCATCCTGCCTTGTAATCCTTACTGCACTGTAAGGGAGGGCGCTTTGCCCACCTTCTCTTATTTGTAAAGAGAGAGGTGACACATGTTAGGCCACCTGGAAGAGCTGAGGTTCAAAGGCAAATGTGCTGTGTTCCTTCCACCCCGCTAGCTAGAGAGGAGACAGTTGCGGCTCCCCAGGCTGGGTGTGCCAGACGGAGGTGCCTGAGGACTCCAAGCATCCTGGGCTCCGAAATGCAAACTCAGGGCAGTGCTTTCAGAGCCTGGAGTGGAGACTGCCCAAAAGTATGCAGGGCTCCCGCTTGTGGGGTGGCAGCTAAATTTAGGAAACCCAGCTATCTGGAGAATGTGAGTGGCCTGCCGGAGGGAGCTGCCTCTGCCTTTGGGGGGGGAGGATGTAAGTTTGTTTTTATTCATTGTGCACAGATTTTTCTTTTAGTTTTTTGTAGGGCTGCAGAGCTGGGAAGAATGTCAGTGTTTGTCTCACCTCGATTCATTTCACAGATGGGGGAACTGAGCTGGCGAGTCAGGCTTTTTTTTTTTTTAGAAATTGAAAGTTTTTGCCCTTGCCTCTGATGGTTGTGTGAAGGCCTTTCCCACGCCCTGCACTTCTCACTGCATCTAGAGGGTCTGTGCCTCCCACCCCCCACGGTCAGGGATGAAGCGTGGTCTGTTGAAACACTTTTCACAGGAAGATGAAGGATAACAGTGGGAAGGGGGAAATCCAGCTGTGGCTTCCCTCCCCCTTAGAAAAAGTTGGCCACAGGGTGGCCCAAGAAAGGCCCTGAAATCTGAGGGTGAATTAGGTACAGTTACTGGCATGCAAACCTTTTGTGCAGTCTGGCTTCGTTTCCTGGGGCTGCTGTAACAAATCACACTGATTTGGTGGCTTAAAACAGCAGAAATTTGTTCTCCACAGCTCTGGAGGCCGGAAATCTGAAATCAGTGTCACTGGGCTAAGACCAAAGTGTCACAGGGTTGTGCTCCCTCTGAAAGCTCCAAGGGAGTGTCCTGCCTGCCTCTCCCAGCTACTGGGGGCTCCAAGTGTCTTCTGGCTTATGACTGTATCACCCCAATCCCTGCCTCCATCGTCACATGGCTATACCATCTGCGTGTGTGCAATCACCCTCTGCCCTCCCCTTCTAAGGCCACTCATGACTGCGTTTAGGGCCCACCAGCATCAACTCCACCACAAAATCTTTAATTTAATCACATCAGCAAAACCTTGGCATTAGCGGTAACCTATCAACAGGTTCAGGGATTCAAGACCTGACACTTTTGGGGGCCGTTCTCCAGCCAACCACAGTGTGCCTTTTCAGGGTAAACGCATGTGATTACAGGACACGGCCCATCCCCAGCGCGGACCAGCAGCCAGGAGGCCTCCAGGGGCGCAGCTGTTTCTAGGAGCTGGGCAAAGAGAAGACAGTTGCAGCACCGAGCAATGTTGGTACTGTCTTTCTGGAGGACATCCTCAAACAAAGACAAGAAGGCTCCCACTTGGACTGATGAGAAAGCTGCAGAACTAGATAGCAATGATGGCTGCACAACGCTGAGAATGTGTTAAATGCTAATGAGTTGCCCGCTTTATTTTTATTTAAAAAATTTAAAAATATATATATTTTATTGATTCCAGAGAGAAGAGAAAAAGGGCGGGGGGAGAAACATCAATTGGTTGCCCATATGCACCCCGACCAGGGACCAAACCTACAACCTAGGTATGTGCCCTGACCAGGAATCGAAGCCATGACCTTTCGGTCCTCAGGATGATGCTCCAACCAACAGAGCCACACCAGCCAGGTAAGTTGCCCACTTTAAAAAGATTAAAATAGTACACATACCAAAAAAAAAATGAAGATGGGAAATTAAAATTGCCTGGAGCCGGCCTCCACCAGGAACTCAGCCTGGCGCTTCCTTCCTCTCCCACTGAAGCAGCGGTGCTGTGGCCGACTGCACGGAGGTATCGCGACTGAGCCTGGTAACCACCACCAACAGGTGAGAGGCTCTCTAGGCAGCACCTACGGTGACAGAAAAACTTGTAGCCACAACTGAGGGCAGGGCAGCAAAACCGGTTTGTCCCAGCCAGCAGCCAGCAGCTGGCAGAACACATGCAAGAGTCACCGGGGGCTCAGAAAGTTCCCGAGGGTCTGAGGTGCAGCTCCTTGAGGGAGTGCCTCAGATCAGGTGGCATTTGAGAATAAAGGTTAGGCTGAGCCTAACATGACAAAGAGCACACCACAGTTTCAACCCCAAAAAGTCAGGGCGATATGCAGGTGGAGAGTAGGTGGAGAGGAGGAGGGGGAGGACTGAGGAGGAGAAAAACTGAAACGCGAGAGTGAGAACTGATTCAGCAAAGGTGCTGCCCACACATGACCTTCACTGTGAAAAATAGAAACACCAGGCCACGCACGAGCAGGCCTGCAAACCAAAATGACACACAGGCCAGGGAGGCCTCTGCAGGCGCGCACACATGGTAGGGCCAGGTATCACATCGGAGGCAGAAGGACAGGCCTGAACCGCGGGAGCTGAGGGTACGGCACGCCACAATCCACAAGTGACACAGGTTTGTAATCTGGAGACGGACAGCTGGCTCATGTGCCCTCAGATGCAGACATACCTGTGTTGTCTTGATCGCATCCCAGGGATTTAAGGTGGGAACCCTAGCAAGGTTCCCCCTGCTTCCATCGGACACCCTGGGCCAAGATGCTTGGGGCTTTTTAAACATAACTACTCACAGCTGGCAGGTGCATCTCTGTGTCAGGTGCCTTCACACCCTGCAATGATGGGGAGTGGGGAATGGTGGGTTTTTCAGGACAGGGAGTAGGGAGTGAGGCACTCACTGTGGTAACAAAACACGAGAGGACACCAAAAAAAACAGAGGTCAAGATAAATAACATTTTAACACACTATTGCAAAAAAGAACCAAAACAAAGAACAAAATCCACCATAAACCCATCCAGCATTTAAAACCAAGACAGGATTGGTAACAGTGCTGTATTGGAGATCCACACTGGAGCCTGAACCAAGAGGAAGAACCAGTAGGGCTGATTCTGTCTTGATTTAAAATTTTGAAACTTGGTTCATCATAGATTTTCATATTGGTTCTGGATTTTCAATGAAAATAATAAATAATGTGACATTAAAATGTTTTATGCCCTGGCCAGGTGGGTAAGGTGGCTGAAGCATTGTCCCGTACACCAAAAGGTTGTGGGTTCAATTCCTAGTCAGGGTGTATACAGGAGGCAACTGATGGATGTTTTTCTCTTACATCAGTGTTTCTCCCTCTCTCTCTCTCTCTCTCTAAATCAATAAAAAATATCTTCAGGTGAGGATTAAAAAAATGCTTTACTTAGACATTAAATCAAGTTAGAATAAATTAGATTAAATAAATGAATTCGAGTTAATTACTTTTTATTTTATACTGAAAGAGACATTATTTACCTTGATCACTGAAGTATTTAGTGTCCCCGCAGGTTTTGTGCCAATGCCTTTCTCGCCAACCCCTGGCCCCAGCACTGGGATCTGGGATCCCAATATCTCGGGAGGGCAATCCCAGCCCCACCAGCTACTAGCTAGGGGTCCTCGGGCCCCCTTCTCTGTGCTGTGGTTTGGCCATTCCTGGTTGTGCAGAGTAGCTGGTCACCCGTTCACATCAGCCGACCTGCCAGAACCTGGAAGGGGCTGGCGCGACCGAGAATGACCCGGACGGAATGGGGTATACACTAGGGTTCAATTATTATTTCCTGTTAGTCCAAAAGTGGAGGGCGGGCAGCAGCTGGCATTATTTTCTGAGGCTCCTTTTCACTGTCAATAAAACAGGGATGACAATAAAGCGCACATTGCTGGGGTTGCTGGGAGGATGAAAATGCTGGGCACATGGCAGCTTTCCAAAAAGCCAGACCTTTCTCTGTCTAGGTCTCCTAGGGCCTTTAGGGCAAACTTCCCAAAGAAGTTGTGGGCTCAGGGCAAGAGGTCCTCAAAATACTAGCAGCTGGATGCACCACGCTGTTGAGGGTGATGTCCCTCTAGACACTTCTGAAGAGTCCTGGGTGGGGAGGGGAAAGATGAGGTGGCCCTGGTCTCTCCCCAAGTCAGCAGAGCCTCCCTCTGGGAACGTTCTGCCACGCTACCACCCTACGAGGCTTCGAGGAAGCACATCAGCACTTTCTTAGAAAATCATTTGTTCTGCAGATGGCGTCAGCTCTGCCTGGCCCTGCGCCCATGCTCGGTAAGTGTGGCCAAGCCAGGTCTGCCTCCATCCTGGCACCGGACTCCCCTTCCTCCTCAGGCCAAGTGGGATTCCAGTTCCCAGAAAGCGAGGTGAGAGGTGCCACCTGGGGGCGCTGTTTCCCAGCCGGGACCCCTCAGGGCAGGAGTCCAAAGTCTGGTTCTAGGGGGTGAACTTGTGTCCCTGCTCCAAATTCATATGATGAAGTCCTAACCCCTGGACCTCAGAATATGACCTTATTTGGAAATAGGGTCTTTGCAGGTATAATTAATTAAGATGAGATCATACTTTGGAGTAGAGTAGCCCTAGCCCAATATGACTGGTATCTTTATGAAAAGGGAAATTTGTACACAGACATGCACACAGGGAAATAGATGGCTGTGTATGTGACAACAGAGGCAGAGGTGAAGTGTCTATAAAGCTAAGGAACACCAAGGACTGCCAGCGACCACCACAAGCTGGGAAAGACAGGAAACAGATTCTCCTTCACTGGCCCCAGAAGGAAGCAGCCTGGAGACAGCCTGATCTCAGACTTCTGGCTTCCGGAGCTGGAGGAGAATAAATTCCTGCAGTTTCGGCCACCGAGCGTACGGTACTCTGTCACTGCCACCCTAGCAAACCGTACACTGGGTTAATACACTGGGATGGCCTTCAGAGTACAGGTTCACAGACTGTCCACCTTGGAGTGTTTCGGTGGGACACTGGCAATGCCCCAGTATCCAACCCCAAAGCCTCAGAGGCTCCTATGGCTGAATCAAGACATGACACATCAGAAAAAGCACCTTGCAAGGGTCTCACCCACAGTGGGTGGGCTTGGGCGGCCTAAGGAAACACAATGAGGGCCAGCTTTAACTTTTGCAAGATGCTCCACCGCTTCAGAAGGGCTGGCACCAAGGCAGGGCTGGCTTATGCTTCTCCCAGGCCAGGTCTGGGTTCTGTGCAGCCGAGGGTGCAGATACCTGTCTTCTGAGCATTCAACCTGAGACTCTGTTCCCAAAGGCAGCAAAGGGAAGAAATTCAAGGCCAGACACAGAGCAGACAGCTGGGGCTGGCTGAGGGCCAGCTGGAAGAAAGGCCATTGACTGGCTAAGCTGGTCACAAGGCCTGGCCAGAGACCGCCCTGGCCCTAGAGGCATTTCACACTTTGTACAGGCTGCCGGAGGGGTCCTCTTTCCTTGCCTGCTTTCCGAGAAGCAGTGCTCCCTGCCCCCCCTACCCATGTTGTGTCCGGTCTGTCCCCACCCAGACCCTTATGAAGCCACTCAGTTGAGTGATCAGTCCCTGGCGAGACAGCCTCAAACGCGCATAGTGGGAAATGATGACCGAGAATGAGGATCGCAAATGTCTCCGTGCAGACTGACTTCAGGGGAGAGGAATCCCGCCGGCGGGTGTCTAGACTGTGGTGTTTCTGGGACACTGGAACTAGGAGCCAGGAAAGGAACCCACTGGGAGGGCTGTGCTGCCACCTGGTGTCTGTGGCTGGAAGGACCGCAGGGCCTGGTCCCAGCAGCCTGTCAGGTGGATGCCAGGTATCGGGGTGTGGCAGTGAACAACTTGAAGCCGGGTCTCAGCCCTCCTGGGGCCTGCAGGCTGGTGGGGAAGGCTGTGCAAAACCTGCATGTGTTTAGGGTGAGTCCCCCTGGGTCAGGGGATTCCATTACATTCCACAACCATCTGACTACTGAGGTCCTAGAAGGCTGCACATATTTAAATACAAACACGGAGGGGGATAAAAGAGGAGGTGACTCACAGATACTGGGGTCATCCTGGTTTACACCATCTGACTATCAGGGATTTATTCTGGTGTTTATTGTTAGTGGGCATCAAATTAAATATTTTTCCAAATAATTAACACAGGGTCTCTTTCGTGGCACTGCCGACACTGGGTTGTCCTGGGCACTGTGGGGTGCTAAGCAGCATTCCTGGCCCTCACCCATTCAATACCAGGTGCACCCCAGTTATGGTGACCACAGATATTCCCAGATGGGATCCAGTGAATTGTACTGGGTTAGGAACACCATCCATAGGTAATTATTTTTGTTACTGGAGCCAAATGTCCTTTTGTGCTAGGCAGAAATCTTCCAGGCTACTGATGCCAGTGGCACCCTTAGAGTCCCTTGTCCTCCCACCTGTGAGGGGCCTCCTTTCAGGGCTGGGGCGAGGACACACTCGAGGTGTGGGGGGACCTGGGAGGACAGGAATGAGAGCTGGAGGACACTCACCTGCTCAGTCAATAAGGCAGCACTGAGAGGAGGAGGTGGGGTCCAGGTGACAGATAGTCTGAGGGTGCAGAGGCCTCTGCACCCTCAGACAGGAGTGGAGCAGGGGCGTGCCTGCCGGTTCAAAGGGGGACAGGGCTGACCCCAACCAGGAGGGGTAACCGCTCACTGCGAAATTCTGTTTCTGAATTTGTTTTCATAGCCTTTAAGAACAATCTGTTCCCCTCCAGCTTCACCTGGCTGCTGGACCACGTAGGGACTTCTGCCAGCCTGAGGTCCCTTTATACAATTATGCAGAAAATTGTATTTCGCAATTGCGTCTGTGTAAAGATGGCTGTAAACCAGGCTGGATTTGTGATTATATAGTCATTAATAGATTATTCATTTTTTGTCCGCTGATTTTAAAAGAAGTTAAAATTAATTATTAACATTTGGCCAATACACATCTCCCTGGGCCCTGGGCCCTGGGCCCGGGGCCTCCTGTGATGAACGGCTGCTGCCATCCTGCCAAAATCATCTCAGCTGAAACTTCGCTTCTCATGGAGGCCTCCTCCTCCCTGGCCTGGGTGAGGTCAGCCCAGCTACAGCACTCCCCGGAATTCTGGACTTCCAATTCATCTGGAAGTCTGTGATTCTACCCTAGATCTTTACCAGCCCTGGGTGAGTCTGCCCCCAGGGATACTGGGTGATGTCTGGGGAAATCTGGGGTTGTTACACTGGAGGTGCTCCTGGCACCGAGTGGGGGAGGCCAGGGATGCTGCTGAGCACTACACAGTGCCCAGGACGCCCCCCCCCACAGAGAGTGACCCAGCCCCTATGTCAGCAGGGCTGAGTGGAAGACCCTCAAGACCCTTGATAAACTCAGATCCTGAGGCTCATGAGTTCTATTCCCTGAACTAAAAAACTCGCATCAGGGAAACCAAGGATCTCGCTCAAAGCTGCAGTCCCAGTGACATCACAAAAGGTCATCTGAGAAGGCGCGTCCCCTGGACCTATCCCCAGGACTCTGCAGGAGGCGGGTCCACTCATTTGCGATAGAACGTGTCCCACAGAGGGAGAGGCAACTACAGGCCAGAGAGCACGTTTGGGAGCTGACTCAGCTTGAGAAATCGAGGGAGAACAGGGAGACAGTCCTACGCTGCAGCCCGAGCAAGGTCATGTGATGAGCAACTCCAAGTTTCCTAGAGGTACTAAACGTTGCAACCCAATACACATGTGGTTAAGGCAGGGTACCCCTCAGCACCATTGATATCCAGGCCAGTCATTCTATGGGGGGATGTCTTGGGCACTGTGGGGTGCTAAGCAGCACCTCTGGCCCCCACCTACTTGATGCTAGGGGGCACCCCAGTTGCAACACCCACAGATGTCCCTAAACAACATCCAGTGTCCCCTGGAGGCAAAACTGCCCCTTGAGTCCTGGCTGGTGTGACTCAGTGCACTGAGCACTGGCCTGCAAACCAAAGGGTTGCCAGTTTGATTCCCAGTCGGGGCACGTGCGTGGGTGGTGGGCCAGGCCCCCAACTGGGGGTGCGTGAGAGGCAACCACACATTGATGTTTCTCTCCCTCTCTCCTCCTCTCTCTAAAAAATAAATAAATAAAATCTTTTTTTTTTTAATTGCCCCTTAAGACACCTCTGCCTTCCCCCAATAATAGAAATGACTTCCGAAGCAGCTGCTCAGAGCCTTCCTCCAGCGCCCTGTGTTTCACTGGGCAGGATGTGGATGAGGAGCAGAGTGAGGAGACTGCAGAGGTCCCAGTTTCTTGGCCTGGTGTGTGTTGGAGCTCTCAGCATAGAGGCTAGGATCTCAGGTGACCCGATGCCTGGAAAGCACAGTTCTCAGCCCTTCCACTTCACAGCCAAGAAATCCAGCAGAACACTGGGTTATGTTCCTGGCATTGCGTCCGCATGGCTATGCCCAACGCCAGGCTATTCCTGGCAGGTGTGTGGGGTTGGGGAGGAGGAATTCAGCTGTACCGGGGAGGACAGGACTCCTAAGCTTCTGCCCCTGCTTCCCCCCTCATACAGCCTGGACTACAGAAGGCTCTCATTGGGGTGACTCTGCCCCCAGGGGGCACTGACAATGTCTGGAAACATCTGTGGTTGTCACGATGGGTCTGCCCCTAGGATCAAGTGGATGGGGGCAAGGGACGCTGTTCAGCACTCCACAGTGCCGAGGCTGGCCCCCGTCACAGAGAATGACTGGGCCTGATGTCAGCAGTGCCAAAGGTACAGACCCTGTGTTACCTGGGGGTAAAAATGAGTCTGATTGCTTCTCACAGTAGACACCAGAACACCAGTAGACACAGTAGATGCCTGATGGTCAGACGGTGGCCCCAGCATCTGTGAGTCACCTCCCCTCAGGTTGCGTATTCCACCTACAGGTCAGGGACACACTGGCTGAGATGAGGAAAGACTCCAAAGACCCAGGGCAGGCAAGAGACAGGGCAGGGAGTGGGCCAGGCAGGCTGAGTGGCCCCAGGTTTCTGTTAGGCACAGGGGTGAACCCAAGGCTAAGAGGCCCTGTGCTCCCTACTGGTCTGCCACAACTCCCCTGCAGGGACATCCTGCAGGTACAATGCTATTTCCCAACCTTTTTCTGGTCAGCCCAGTTTAACACACAAGCTGGTGAAGTAAACATGGACGGGCTCCAAGGACAGCCACTTGGTCTTGCAGCAGGAGGACCCACGAGGGTGCTCACAGGTGGACGCAGACCGGCCTGGGTGAGACGGCTTGTGGAAGGAGGGGCAAGGGAGGGTCCTGGGGCTCGATGTCCGCTGCCATGCCGGTGCTCTCCCCTCTCTGGCCTCAACAGCGGAGCTGCCTTGTCCCCAGAAGGCTTCCTGCATGGGGGAGCCCTGTAGGTGTCCAGGGCCCTGCGATCAGAGGGTCCACCCTTGGTTTAATGCACTGTACTTGTCCAGAATCTGGGTAATTTTTGACCAAGGGGACCATGTTCTTGTTTTGTACCAGGCCCTGAAAACTCTATAGTTGGTCCCTCAGCTACAGATGAGAGAATTTCTGAGACCTCTGGGGTCCAAGCCCCACGTGGACGCAACTGCTTAGGGTAGACAGACGGGGAAGGCTAGGGCCAGAGGCATTTGAATTTCCAAGTAGAGAGCAATGTGGAGCCATATCTGAGTTCAAGGCCTGCTTTACACCCAAGCGTCCAGTGTGAGCAGGAACTGGACTCAGTGCTTTTTCCAAATAATTAACATAGGGTCTCCCTCTCTGCACTTGGACATCAGGGCCAGGTCACTTTCTGTGGGGCACTGTGGGGTGTGGGGCAGCATCCCCACCCCATCTACTCGATGCCTGGAGCACCTCCAGTCATGACAATCACAGGTGCCCCCAGACATCACCATGCTCCCTGGGGGCAGAATGACCCCTGAATTAGTGGTTTCTAGAAACCAGGGGAAGGGGAGTGGGAGAGACTGCTAATAGGGATGGGGTAACTTTTTAGGGTGATGGAATGTTCTGGAATTTGAGCAATGGCTGTACAACTATGTAAATGTACTAAAGCCACTGAAATGTACACTTTAAAGGATGAATTGTATGGTGTGAATTATATCTCAATAGAGCTGTTACTTAAAAAAATTTTTTTTAACTTGAAGAATTAAGAAGAAAGAGCCAATTCTTAGACATAGCCTCCCACCTGTGGAGCACGAAGTCTGCTTTCCATGTTCAGTTACTAAAGTGTTTGACCTCTTATACGGACCATATTTCTGTTCTTAATGGGAAGCATTTGATACGTTCCTCTTTGTGCCTTTAGTCTTTACTCATTTCACTGAGTCTCTTCAGTGTGGGAGGGGCCCTGAACCCTCCTCCAGGAACTTACTTTATCAGGGCTAAAAAAGGCCACATGTCTTTGCTGGTCCACTGCCCCACCCTCTGCCCTGAGTTACCAGCAAGAGTGGGAAGTAGGTCTCCCTCCAGGCCAGAGTGGGTTAATAGACCACTCTTCTGGAAATGTCCCATTGACCACCAATGAATCCCCCTCCTCCAAATTCCCCTTCTCCCTGGGCTATCAGCTGCCTAGACTCACCAGGCTCAGGAAAAGAAGCAGAAGAGTTGTGCACTGATGTAAGAAAATTACCTAATAAAAAGCTTATTTTTAAGAGAGTTCTTTAAATTAAAGCAAACAGGTTTTAGATGTTAAAAAGAACAAGAAAAAAGAGCCAGTATGTCTGTGCTTTGGCTGCAGGGCACCGTCCGGTTTCACCTCTATGCGCCAGGTCTCCTGCTCGCTGCTCCCCTTGCAGTCCCCACCACTGACTCAGTCACAGCCCTCAACCCACCCCCCACCACAGCCCGGAGCTGGGCCCACCCTCCAGGAAACCTGTCACCTCACAGGGTCACTGAAGCCAAAAGATCAACACAACATAAAAGGGAAGAAGTCAAAACCATTCTCCACTGAGGCAAATTAGAAAGATCTCAGGCAAGAATGTACTATTTTCAAGTAACTAAAGACAAAGAGATTTCAAGGAACCATGCCAGCTGCTGGTGGGCTTCTAGAGCCACAGCACCAGCCTCACTGGGGAACTCTCGGGGTGCCCCTGTACTACTGGCACCCTTGGCCAGGCAGCTGGTCTTGTGCACAGAACCGACCCGTGGGTTGAAAATGCTGGCTCCACTCAAGGCTGTCCTGTGACCCTGGGTAACCTCCCCTAGCTCGAGTTTCCACTTTCACTTATGAAAGGAGTAATGGCTCCCCTCACAGCAGAGTGACCTTTCTGAAGGTGACAGACGACATCTCAGCTAAATGACTTGTGCTGGGCTTGCACAAACAGGGGCCCCCAGCCATGGTGCTTTTATTTGCTGCAGGGCCCCCCTCCAGTGTGACCTCTCCTCCCTCCTTCCTGCACACCCTTCTGGGTCTCCTACTGAGGACTGAGTTCAACCCACCTCACCTGTGGTGGGTTAAACAGTATCTCCTCAAGTGCATGTTCACCAAGAACCTCAGAAGGTTCCTCCCAAAATTCCTATGTTGGGCTCCTGACCCCAAGGACCTCAGAATGTGACTGTACCTGGAGATGTGGTCTTTAAGGAGTGATTGAGGTAAAATGAGGTCTTTAGGGTGGGCCCTAATCCAACATGACTGGTGTCCTTTTAAGTAGGACACAGGCACGCACAGAGGGAAGATGTGAGGACATGGAGAAGAAGGTCGTCTGGATGCCAAGGACAGGCCTCAGGAGGAACCAGCCCTGCTGACACTTTGATCTCAAAATTCCACACTCCAGCACCGGGAGTAAATTAATCTCTGTTGCTTAAGCCTCCACTGCGGAGCTTTATGATGGCAGCCGTAGCCGGCTAACACAGTGCCCTTATTTGGAATGTCCTTCTCCCTGTATGCCATGGCATGTTTCTTTACGCAAAAATATATTTTTCTTCCTAGAGGTGTGTGGGCCCAAGTGAGGGTGGATGAGGGAGAAGACACCTCATGGCCCCAGTCCCTGATTCTGTGACTCAGACTGGGCTCCCCCGTGTCCTGGGGGCACACGAGTGACCTGCAGGTTGGGCTCAAGGTATCCAGTCAGAACCCAAAGGTGTTTCATTCTCCAAAGAATTGAAAGCAGGGTCTCAAACAGATAATGATACACCTGTGCTCACAGTAGTATTATTCACAATGGCCAAAAGGTGCAAACAACCCAAGTGTCCATCATGGATGAATGGATAAACACAACGTGGCCCATCCGCACACTGGGATATTATTCAGCCTTAAAAAGGAAGGACATTCTGACACCTGCCACAAGGTGGATAAACCCTTGAGGACACTGCTCAGTGAAATAAGCCAAACACCTAAGGACAAATACTGTGTGATTCCACTCATAGGAGGTCTCTGGAGCCAAATCCACAGAGAGAAAGTAGATGGTGGGTGCAGGGACTGGGGGGGTGGGTAGTGAGTGTTTAATGGGCACGTGAATTAGTTTGGGAAAATGAGAGGTTCTGGGGAGGGATGGTGGGGATGGCTGCACAGCAGGGCGAGAGTGCTCAATGCCACTGTGCTTGCCCTGAAAATCTGTTCAGATGGCAAATTTTATGTTAAGCGTATTTTACCACAACAGAGAGAAAAAGAAAAGATGCTTCGAACACTTCTTGGTTTTGTGTGTGGAACAACACAGCCTGTGAGTAAACACGGCAGCCCTGGTGGCTTCACAACGCAGGGGACCATCTCCAGCCGGCATCTCTGCCCGGCTTCGCCCAGGAGGCAGCTGACCAAGTCTGGGTCTTCTGGGAAGGGAACAGATTTGCCACCCTTTCCTGACAGCTCCCAGGAAGGGAGGGCAGCTGGGATGCGAGGAGCCCCGCCCCCAGGCCCTCTATCCCTTGGGTGTTTACTGGGCTCGCAGAGGCCCACACCGCAGGCCAGGCTGTTCCTGCCCGGGAACAGGAAAACAAGGTCAGCTCAGGACACAGAGCCACTGCCTGCGCCGTCCTTCCTGGTAAACTCCCGCTGATAGCTCCCAGGGGGATGGCTTCTGGGTCGGGACATGTTCTGTCCCGCGACTCAGCTACTTCTTTCTTACCCTCTGTCAAGGGCAAGAATGCTGGGACCAGAAACAGGGGTCCAGGGCTTGCCACCAAACTCGTTGAGGGTCCTGGGGTCATTCACAGATTCCCAGTGTTTCCATAGACACCAGAGAAGCCGGATGACCTCTGGTGTCTTCAGGAAGGAGGAAGGCGGTTATCACCCCAATTTTACCAAATGGTAACAGGGAGGAGGAGGTACCTGCCTGAGCACGGGTCTCAGAGCTGGGAGATACTGTGGTGGGTGCTACTTCCTGGGCCTGGCGCCAGTGCCCACACGCACTTCCAAAGTGGTATGGCCAGTGGCCTTGTGAAAACAGCCCTGACGTCTGCTGAGACCTGGGCCCCCCGCACCTTCAAGGTGCCTCAGTTGCCTAATCTGTAAAACAAGAAGGTCAATCAATTGTTGCCAGGGGTGGGGCTGGAACCCTCTACAGCTCCCTACTGCCCTTGGAATTAAGCACCACCTCTGCCTGTGGGCCCCTGCTCCCTCTCCCTCACCTTGCCCCCCGAGGTCCTGGAACGAGCCTCTGTTCCTCTGCCACCTGGAGGGCCCACCTACCCTTGTCAGTTCCAGGGCATGTCAACCGCAACTCAGACACAGCTTCCTCCAGGAAGACCTCCCTGAGGCCCTGGACAGAGCCCCCTGGGTGAGCACCTGCTCTAACTCAGGCAGTGTTGTCACCATCAGTTCACTTGGCCGGGGGAGCACTAGGTGATACCTGGGGACATCTGTGATTGTCACACTGTGCGTGCTCCTGGTCTCAAGATGGTGGGAGCCAGGGATGCTGCTCAACACCCCACAGTGCCCAGGAAGGCCCCCCACAGAGAGCGACCCAGCCCTGGATAGAAGCAGGAGACCTGGTAACGGTTTGCCGGGAACACCAGCAGGTGTGGCCCAGCCCTGAGTCCCCTTGGCCCCCTCTCTTCCTCCTTACCCTGTGTGCCCTTCCTCACGCCTGCATCCTGGGTGCCACGAACCCCCACCCAGACCTGGCTGGCTGTCCCACACGCTGCCCTGCCTTTGCCAGTCTCTCAGATGAGAGGGTGCCTGGCTCCGGGAGCTGGCCTCTCATCCGAGCAGGGTTCTGAGTCAGCCGGGATGTTAGTCAGGGCACCAGGGAACAGGGTGTCAAATTCCAGGAGGCTCATGAGCTCAGATCTCAGCTCCTCCATGACTCAGCCAGGGAAGTGCCATGTGACCATTACTCCTTTTGGTGTATGACGATTACATCCTCGAGGTTCCGTTCACTGTCCCCAGCATGAAACTGGTCCCGGCTGCAGGCTCATCTCTCTGTTCCAAAGGTCAGGTGAGGATTCGCTCCTTCTCTCTCACTCACCAAATGTCCAGCACGAGGCTGGGTGACATCCCTGGCCTTCAGGAGCCAGGTTCCTGGTCTGGGCCTGGTGACAGTCAGCTAATTTGAATACCACAAAACAGTTACCTTGTGGCCCCGGGAAAGTTACTTAGCCTCTCTCTGCTGCTGTTTTCTCATCTGGAAAATAGAGGTAATTAGCTCTAATTTGCAGGGGTTTGGTGGGTTTGAGGATGAGTGTGTCCGAGGGCAACACAGTAGGAATATCAGTCAGCTACTGCTGTGTAACAAGTTGTCACAAACTTAGCAATTTAAAACAATAGCCATTTGTCATCTCACAATTACTGTGCTAAGAATTGGAGCACAACTTAACTGGGTCCTCTCAGGGGCTCAGAAGCTTGAAGTCAAGGGACTGGCTGGGCTGAGTTCTCATCCAGAGCTTAGGGTCCCGTCCATGCTCAGTCAGGTGGTTGGCAGAATTCATTTGCCGGCAGCTATAGGACTAGGGTTCCTGTTTTCTTGCTGGTTGTGGGGTAGGGATCACTCTCAGCTCCTAGAGGTCACATGGTCGCCTCCACAGGCAGTTTACATATGTCTGTCTGCTTTCTGCAAGACTAGTTAGAGAGGGTCGCTACTGCTTCTGATGTCTGCCTCTCCCCTTCTCTTTTTTTATTGTGGTACAAAAAAAAAAAATACACAAAACATAAAATGACATTAACGTATTTTATGTGTACGTCTCAGTAGTGTTAAGTATATTCACACACATGAGCAAGAAGCACTTTCTGTGGGGTTGTCCTGCACCCTTAGAACTTGGGCAAAGCCCAGTCTGCACGTGTGATAAACAGTGGGGACCTCGGCACACGCACAGTCCCTATGCCAATGTCCTGGTCCCATGCTACAGTTACATTAGAGGCTACTGCAGGAGGAAGCTGGGAAGGGTGCTCTGGACCCCCTGAACAATTTTTGCAATTTCCTTTGTAATTATTTCAAAATAAAGGTTTTAATAAATATATTCGATGAAGCCATAGGTATATCTAGGTGTAAATGGGCCAAACCATGTTAAGCATTCTCCAAACACCTCCTTTCTCCCTCAACTCTGGCCATAGCCCCAGAGTCCTGGCAATACATCCTACAGGGAGGGGCGGAGGCCAGGGAGGAGGGCAGAGATGCCCCCTGCTCTGCTTTACAGGAGGCTCAGCGCTTGGTCGAATCTCCCTATGACTATGCCCCTCTCTTCTTCTGTGTTGCCAGCAGGCTCCTAAGAGCCCCCAAATCCCTGTAGATGAACCCTTAAAGTGTGGGCAGGACTTGTGAACATGATAAGACACCCCTGGTTAGGTTATTCTGTACAGAAGATGGGATTTGGAGGATGTAATTAAAGTCCCAAATGAGTTGACCTTGAATGAATCAAATGGAGAACCTGCCTGGGTAGGCCTTGCCTAATCAGGTGAGCCCTTCCTGAAGTGAGAGACTGGAAGTGTGAGGGGGTCTATGAAGGAGACCATGTGGCTAGGACAGGACCTGAGGGCCACCTCTAGGGGCTGAGAGTCATGTCACCCCTGGCTAGCAGCTGGCAGGACCTGGAAGTGGGTCCTTTCCCAGTCGAGCCTCAGATGAGAACTCAGCCCTGGCCAAGCCCACTGAGATGCTAAGCAGAGGTCCAGCCATGCCGTGTCCACACTTCTGACCTGTAGAACCGGAAGCTAATGGACAGGTATGGTTTAAGCTGCTATGCTTGTGGTGACTTGTTATGCTGCAACAGCTAGCGAACACACTTCGTGTGTGATGACAAAGCAGAGCACCTGGGGTTTTACAGTCACTTTCATGTTTCATGCTCCCGTCACTCAGGAAACTCCAAGCATTTTGGGAGCTATAAGCCAGGAACCAAGGATGAAGACCAAAATATGTATTTATTATTAATCACACTATCATACCTCTCAAAGGTCCCACCTCCAATGACCATCACACCGGGGGCTGGGTTTTAACATCTGAATTTGGAGACACCGATGGCAATCAGAGATAACTGGCAATTCGGTCTATGGCAAGTTCCTCACAAACCAGTTCCCGGTGGGTCCTGCGTTCGGTGCACCTACTCAGGCCTCCTCTGGGCTGATGGTGGCTCAGGAGCTTTCAGCCCTTCAAGCCCCCCACCTGGCCCCCGACTCCTGGGTACAGCCCACCTGGGCCCTCGCCGGGCCTGCAGGTGTTCGCTGACTAAAAGAACGACGTGGCAGGGAAGGGAAATGAGCGAAGGCTCACATCCTCGGTGCCCACCAGCTCAGATGGAATCAGGGTGGCACACTGTGGGGCTGGGAATGGTCTTGGTAGGATGTAGGGACCCCCTCTGCCCACGGTAAATGAGCCTCTCTCTGGCCTCATCACGGTTCCCCTGTCTGCACCACTTGTTGTCATATGTGACTGTCATCCCTATGGGTTTTGAGTCCGATGACTCTCTGATGACTGTATGTGTGTATCATTCCCTGCCCTGAGGCTGACTGTTCAAGTGGTTGCCTGGCAACGAGGGCACGTGCCGGCAGATGCTGCGGGTCTGCATGCCTTTGTTGCCGGTGGGCTCTTCCAGTTCTGGTTGCCCCGCCGGCGGACTCCCCGTTTCAGTGATCTTGGGTGTGAACTTCTCTGGGCCTCGATTTTTAACGCAGTAAAAGCAGGTAGTACTAACCACCCCGTGGGAGGACTAGCCGAGAGAGCTTAGCCTGCAGGCTCCAAGAGAGTAGGTCCTACTTACTGTAGCCTGGGTGAGAACCACAGCGATAACACAACGCAGAGAATAAAAGCAGTGGTCTTGAGTCACCCTAGGAGGCAAGAATCTCATGGAGCAGGGTTCTCCCCCCAGCACTGCTGACACCGGGGCCAGGTCATTCCCTGGGGGGTGACCACTCTGGACACTGTGGGGGTGCTGAGCCACAGGCCTGGATCTACCTACTCTATGCCAGGTGCATGCCCCAATCATGACACCCACAGATTTCTCAGACATTGGCCCTGAGGGCAAAGTCGACCCTAGGTGAGACCCTACTGCAGGGGGTCGAACTTGCATCTAGGCAGGGCTGCCTGGGAAAGCACCATATGGCTTGGTTTCCAGGATCAGAGGCCAGAGGCTGCAGGGAGAGGGTTTGGGGCCCTGTGGGCTGCACCAGGAGTCCCGTAATTACATATACTGTACACGCTTTCTATTGGGAAGGTGGTGGTGGCAGCCCATAACCTTCCATGAGCAGAACATTATAGGTTTTGACTATATCTTGGCAGTCCTTTTAGGAGAACAATGTGTTCATGGAAAGAACTGATAATAATGTGCATTTCAACATACCCAGGCAGACCGAACACGGTCACCAACCAGGGGCAAAAGGAGTGCTCTGATCTGCACGCCAGGGCTGGAGTTTGCTCCCCACACAAGGGCCACTCTCTTAGGGTAAAAGCTCTGGCAATGCTTTCAGCACAAATGTTCAGAAGCTCCCAGAGAACAGGAGCTCTGCTGTTGAGAGTCATGAAGCTATTCTGTGCTCCACGCGGTGAGCTCGGTAGCTGCAGAAATGCCTGCCCTCGTCCAGGTGCCCCCTTGGTACTGCTGACACCGGGGTTGGGTCATCTCTGTGGGGGCCCATCCTGGGTACCGCAGGACACAGAGCAGCATGCCTGGCCCCACTCACTGAATGCCAGGAGCACCCCCAGTCTTGACAACCACTGATCTTTCCAGACATTACCTAGTGTCCCCTGGGGGCAGAGTCACTATCAATTAAGAATCACTGACTTAAACCCGTGTATGCAAAATATAATCATTTCTACCTGTGACCCCATTTCGGGTGCTCAGTAGCCCGCTGTGACTAGTGACTACCATTTTGGAAATTGCAGCTCTGGACACTGTGTTCAGCTCAAACACAATGTCACCTCCCAAGCTGAATGGTCTGTGCACTCAGTGGACAGGAGGTCCTTGCAAAAGCCCTGGCGCCACCCGGCTGCCATGCTGTCAGGGTTCTCGCTGCTGTTCCATGAGGCGGGAATCAGCTGGCTGTGCCCCCCCGCCCCCCCAGAGCTTCTAAGACAATGGCCATGGAAACTCAGCCACATCCAAAGACAGAGTAGGAGAGGAATCAGTAAGACGGGGCCCTCACTGTGTGACCCTGCCCCCGGGCGATACGGGCCACATCTAAGGGTATCTCTTAAACAATCAGTGGGTCCACAATTCTTGCTAGAACGTCAGCTCTGGGACAGCCAGAGGGCTTCGGTCATCCCAGCCATTGCTGTTAACTAACCCAGGACCTGGCCCAGGCAGATGTTTGGAAATCCTTGCTGAGGGAATGAATAAAAATCTCTGGGAGGGTCGCTGTGTACCCACGCACCCAAGGGTGCTGCTGGGGGACGCCAAGCAGATTCCACACTCTGGCGGCCTGAGAGGGCTTCAGAGGGCTGATGTCATTTAAGTGAGTCCCCAAGGCAGGGGCCGCAGGGGACTGGCCTGCAGAGGCCCCACGCGGCCAGAGCTTCCGCCTTGGGGTTGGGAAGGCAGCAGCCGGGCCGCCGCCCCCAACCCTGCCTCCTTCGCTTCCCTGGCGCAGCCTCTGCTCCAGCCCCTGCTCCAGCCACTGGGCCATGCCCGGTACAGGGTGGGCTTGGGGGGACTGCAGGCGCTCCAACCCCCCATGGCCGCTGAGGCCGTGTTTTCTGCCTCTCTCCTACACCCAACAAATGGGAGGCTCTGTGTCTGTGAAATGGGGGCCCCCGGGACAAAGTGACTATGGAACTCTCAGCACTGAATCAGGATGTCTCAGAGAACAGGGATGGGTGGTTACAGGGATCCAATAGGGGCAAGAGGTTGACTGAAGATGTCTGGGTACCCACCCACATCCACCTGAACGTCCACCCCCACCTGGCTCAAGGCCCAGTCTGATCTCACGGGCCTTCTCTGCCCCCTAGCGACTGCCAAAGGGAACAGCACCCGTCTGGCAAGCACTGCCCAGCACTGCCCAGCCTCAGGCTCCCCAGAGCAAACCTCGCCACCCACTGGCATTTGGAGAAATTCAGAGGAGCAGGTCAGAGCGCTGGCTCTGCCTTCAGGATGGGTAGCAGTGACCCTTACTCAATAACACCCAGCTCTGCAGAGAGGTGGCTGCTCAGTAGTAGGAGAGCCTTGTCAGGGTCTTGCACATCTTGGACCCTTAATCTGGTCCTCTGCCTGATGAAGACCCTTAATCTGGACCCTCTGACCCTGGTGCTATGGGGAACTGAATGTGAGGATGCCTGTGGATGGCTAACAGCTCCTAGCTAACACAATGTGCTTAAGAAGTGACTATTAAATTTTTTTAAATAATAAAGCCTGGCATTGCCCACTTAAGGAGTTCCCTTCGTCACTTCAGCAAGACCCACCTGTGGTAGCCCAGCTCAGCTAATACTTCTGTCTCCCTCCAACAGGGCTCCTCCTTGGCTGACATCAGGTGGTCTTGTGAGGCCGTCCTGGGCACTCTGGGGTGCTGGGCAGCATCCCCAGCTCCCATCCACCAGGTGCCAGGAGCAGCCCCCAGTCGTGACAAACAAAGATGTCCCCAGGCATGGCCTAGTGTCCCGTGGGTGGCAGAATCCGCCTCCAGTTATATGTAAAGGGATTAAAGCCAAAGAAACGCGTTCGGATTTTCCAGCTACTTTGACATCCTGTGGACACGTAAGAGTGAAACTCAAACACCAAACTGAGCTCAGACTGCTGGAACGTTTTGTCTCCAGATGATGTTCCTAAATCTTCCCGAGAAAAACTCTTGGTAGCACATACGAAAATGTAATTAGCGGCCTTTTTCCCCCTGTGGTGATGACACAGATTTGGGTCTGTAACAAAGGCGAATGAGTCGCTTCGGACCTGAGGGCCAGACTGGGCAGCATCCCCTCCTTCAGTACCGCTGATGTCAGGACCTGGTCATTCTCGGTGGAGGACTCTCCTGGGCACTGTAGGATATCGAGCAGCATCCCCGGCCCTCAACCACTCGATACCAGGAGCACCCCCAACTGTGACAACCGCAGATGTCCCCAGACATTGCCACGTCCCCTGGGGGGGCTAGATCACCCCAGTGAGACCCACTAGGACAGTTGAATTTCAAACGGCTCAAGGATTTAAGTACAAAGTATACAATCAGGACCCAATGCAGGTGAATCGTTCTTAAAATCTTGAAGTTGAAGAACGCCTCCCAAACACAAAGAAGAATACTCGTGTCCCTACAGCAGAACCACTGCCAGCCAAGTGGGAAGACAAATTCAGAAAAATAGGTGCCTATGTGATGGACACCAGACAGCGTCCAGCAGCAACATGTGAAGAGCACACGTGAACCCATGAAAGAGAGAAACCCCAACACAAACACAGCCAGGCCACTCACTGGAAGCTCCTGGGAGCATATGCTGAATTCATGAATGACGCAGGAGACCCAGACAGAGCAGTCACGTAAGTGTCCCGGTTGGTCAGATTGGTAAAGATGCAAAAACTGTAGTTAGGATATTAGGAAAAGGGGCCCTGGGAATGAAAATTAGTGCATTTCCGGGGGTCCTTGTGGCTGAAAGTCAAAAATGTAAATGAAAACATCCTGATTTAAACACACACAGACAGACACACACAGATACACACACACCCTGCAAACCTACTTATAGGAACTTATCCCAAATAACCAACCGAGGTTGTACAAAGCATGCACAAGGACATTCATCCCAGAGCAAAACAAAAAGAAAAGAAAAGAAAAAACAAAAGGAAAAGAAAATAAACACCCACAGAAGACCATCGGGAGGACACCAGTCAAATCAATTATAAAATTATTTTAAAGAAATAAATTATAATTTGTCTATAAGGTGGAATGTTAGGCTAATGTCAGAAAAGATATAAATCTAGCCTTACTGATGAGGAAAAATGCCCATCAAGTGAAATGAGCTCATTAAAGGAAAAAATCTACTTATCTAAAATCATGATGTGAACGTAATTCACGGAGATTCAAAGAGGACACTCACCAGATGCCAACAATGCCCATCGCCGGGGTGGGGGGGGCCCGGGTGGCACTGCACTCGTCTGTACATGTCTGCATTTCCTCCCACTTTCTTTTTACAGGAAGTCAGTGTGATGTTGACACTGAGCAGAGCGGATGAGCGGGGCTCGCTGCACAGACCACACACCCAGCCACAACCTCACCCCGCTACCTGCAGTTCACCAAACTCCCCTCTGGTTGGTGAATTTGTGAAACAGGAGTTACTCTTTAAATCTGCTCTGGACCTAGGCTGAGCATAAATAGGTCAGGTGGACATGAGGGCTCCAACCTCAGCTTTTTGGTCTCTGGCCTCAGGGACAGCCTTTTTAACTTTACTGAAGTGCATTTTACCTTCTGGAAAATTCACTAGTTTGAAGTGTAGAACTAAAAAGATTTTCTAGTGAGTTCACTGAGCTGTGTGACTGTCCCCTCCACACAGTGTTGGACCCCTCCCTTTACCCCATCAGATTCCTGGTGCTCATTGACATTAACCTGCTTCCCACCCCAGCCCCTGGCAACCACTACACGTTTGCTTCTTCTAGAAATTTCATCTAAATGGAATCATATAATGTGTTGCCTTTGGGGTCTGTCTTCTTTTCTAATATTTTTTCTTTTATACAAATATACACACTGAATAGGAACAGCCAACATTATGAAGACATCAGGTCTCCCTCAAGTTTATCCATAGACACAGCCCTAATCAAAATTCCATCAGAATTGTTACAACACGGAAGTTCATTCTAAAGATCGCATAAACGAGAAAACTCTGAGCGTAGCAGAGACATTTATGAGAAAAGAAGCAAGGAGAGGGGCTCCGTGCTGGGCAGGAAACACACCAGAGAACCGCAGTAAACAAAGCAGGCGCTGGCACAGGAACACGGCAGTCTCTAACCATTTCACCACATGTTCTCTTTCCACATTAAAAAAGCTACTGAAAATCCTTTGGGGAATGAGACCAGAGATAAACGGACAGGAAGTAAGAACAGGACCTGAGCCTTAATTCTGTCCTAACTTGTTAAAAAAGAACTGTCCTGAAGCCACCGCGGTGTCTCCCCTTCTGCCAGGGTGGGTGACAGGTCTCTGTTCCTAGCAGCAGTTAAGCTGAGAACAGTCCAGCAGGGCCGCTCACCCTCTGCCCTGACCCCGTCCTGGGATGCAATGGACGACTAGAGTCCGAGAGCAGATGATCCCTGTTGCTCCCATGCGTTCTTGGTGGAAAGGACAAACCCTCAGAGGAGGTTCTGGCATGCACAGCGGGGACACACACCCCAATGGCACACCTCATTCTGGCTCGGAAAGGCCAACCCAACACCAGGGCGAACTGTGAATGTGGAGAAGAGAAAAACATCCTGACACTGACCTGTGTGCAAGGTCTGGTTTCTTCGGCACCGAGGTTCCAGGAACCAAACGTCTGCTCCCTGGAAGAAAAATGTAAGACTTTGGTTGAGCATCGTGTGGCCAGAAATTCGGGTGTTCCTGTGGGTGTCAGCATGGAAGAAGTCACGAGCTCATGGTTAGACAGTGGCAAGAGTCATTTTCGGAGTCCTGCCTTTTGGTTATACTCTGACAGACACTGGGGACAGCACAAACAGGGTGCTTCAAGGTGCAGAGGGTAGATTTAAGAAGGCAATTAGAGATTTACGACATCATCCATGATAAATTTCCACGTTTCAAAACTAAATTAAATGAGAAGACTGGATGTTTGCATGACCTTTTAGAGTTTATAAAAGATGTTCACCTGCATCATTTGAACCTCATGATCCCCTGGGAGGAAGAAAGGGAGACTGAGTCAAACCCCTGACCCAGGGCACCCAGGTTTGCCTAAAGGCATTGTGAGAACTAAATGCATTGTGGGGTCCTGGATGAGGTCCAGGGCAGAAGGAGAGGAAACTAGGGAAATCTGAATAAAGAGTGGAGCTGAGTTCACATAAATATACCCATGTCTGTCTTTTGATTGTCGCAAATGTGCGATGACTATGAAAGATGTGACCATTGAAAAACTGGGTGATGGGTAGATAGGAACTCGCTGTACTATCTTTGAAACTCTTCTAAAAATCTAAAACTATTCTAAAGTAAAAAGTGTATTTAACAAAATAACTCAATGAAAAATTTCACGTGCTGGTTCCTTTCCCTGAGTTTAGGCTAATTTGTTGTCAGTAAAAGGCCAGGATGGAGAACTGAAATCCCCACTGTCACCAGCAGGTGGCGCCACTGCCACAGGAATGTCTTAAGCCCTTTGGGGTCCTGGAACTGCTAGAATCTAACCCAGCAGGATCTGCTCTTTCAGGCCACCATTTAGGAACTGCTGGGACACTGAGGCAAAAGGGGCACCTGGGGACTTCCTGGCCAAGCAGGAGTGGTCAGAAGGGATGAGAGATGAAAGGGCTGGAACAACATACCTACTGACCTGGAGGTTAAGACTTGTCTCAACCTTGCAGGAACCATTTATGCATGTAACCCTTCAACTGTTTATTTTTTAATCAATTAAAGGCTCATAAGAAACTGCAAAACTAGCAAAGAGGGGTCCCAGGCATCCATCACCCAGTTCCCCAGATGGCAGCTCCTTACACAATTAAGGGACGTCATCAAAATCAGGAAATGGTGACTAATAAACTAGGCACCATTTTTTAGACAGTCTTATTGAGACATAATTTTCATGCCACGCAATTCACCCATTGAAGTGTATGACTCAGTGGTTTTTAGTATATTCCCAAAGTTGTACAACAGACATCAAATTAAATTTTAGGACATTTTCATCCCTCTTAAAGGATACCCTGTCCCCATCAGCAGCCACTCCCCAGCCCCTGGCAACTACTCACCCACTTCCTGTCTCTGAGGATTTGCCTGTTCTGAACATTTCATATAAACGGAATCACACACTGTGTGGTCTTTTGTGTCTGGCTTCTCCTACTGAGCATTGTGAGTTCAAGGTCTATCCATGCTGTAACAGCCTCATTCCTTCTCATTGCTGAGTAATATTCCACTGTGTGGAAAGACACACTGTTTATCCATCATCCATCGCTGGACATTTGGGATGTTTTCACCTTTTCGCTGTTGTGAATTGTGCTGCTGTGAACATGGGTGTCTCATGAATCATTTAAAAAGGGCTTCTCACTCTCTGACCTCACATCTACTGACTGCGAATCTCCCAGCCCCAGCCCTTTAACACCAGCTGCTGGCTGCTGTCCTTGAGCCCTCGGACTTGGACTTGAGCAATGAGGTAACCTCCACCCTTGCTGCCCTCAGCCCACGCCAGCTTGGGCCAGGGTAGGGAGCAACCTGGACAAAACACATCCCTGTAGCTCCATCCCCAGGGCCATGGGATGGCAGACTGTGAGTTCTACCAGCTGGCACCAGGCTGTCCCCATGACCTTCACCGGCTTGCTCACCCAGACAAAATGCTAGACTTTCACTTTGCCATCAGAGTGAATGCCAAGCCCTGTAGAAGGAGCAGCAGAGAAAAGAGGAGGTAGGACCTCTCCACAGGACCTGCTAAAGCATTTGCAGAGCTACAGAAAAATGAAACAGTGGGATGCCTGGTTCAAAAATTAGTGCAAATTTTGAGACAGTGACAGCAGGGTGCGCAGTGGCCTGCGGACCCCACACAGACCCTGCCCTCAGGAACTGTCCAAGAGGGAGGGTAGATAAACCTCAGGCACAAATAACGAACACGTTGGGTAGAAAACCCCAGGTGCTGTGAGGGATAAATTAATCACTCATGGAAAAGGGCATCACTTGCCAGGGTGGTGATCAGGGACACCCCTAGGAAGGACTCACACTTACGCCTATTTTGGGCAGCAAACTGTGAGCCTCACTGTCCACATGCCTTTCCTTCAAATTGAGATATAATTCACATACTATAAAATTCGCCCTTTTAAACTGTCTGATTCAGTGGCTTTTAGGATACTGACAGGGCGTGCAACTATCGCACTGTATGACCCCAGGACACTGTCACTGCCTCCTGAAGGGACCCTGTGCCCACCAGCATCATACAGTTCTGAGTCTCCCCAGGGGAGACAAATCCCAAATGGCAGGAATCCCATGCGTTTTGCTTGCATGGCAATTCCAATAGCTTTCACCAGGCCGATCCACAGGAGAGGCTCAGTAACTCCTGGGACCGTGTGCCATTCAGCCAGGTGCTGAGGCAACAACCTGCAAAGGGGGATGATGTGGAGGAGACCAGGTGGACCCCAGAGCTGGGTGAGGTTGGGCCCGAAGCCTGGTCTGAAATGGAACTGACACTTGGGAACCCCACCGCATTCCTACGGGCCAGGCACAGGGGCACGGTCGGTGCAGGCTTGGCTTGGAGCCAGGCCTGTAATGCGGGCTGGTCCTCAGCTGCAGACTTTAGCTGTGTCATCTGCCCGCTTGAAAAAGGGAGATGAAACCATGACCTCAAACCAAGAGCACTTGAGGGTCTGCCTTCATCATCAATTTCCTAGTGGTTTCTATTTTCCTTATAATTTGAAAAGGCTTCAATAGATTTGTAAGACTGTTAGTTAATGAGTCCAAGTGGTGGGTTGCGGGCAGGGACACAGGTGACCAGACCCTTAGCTCCCAAACCTGGAATTCTGAAATTGCTGAAAACAAGGCCATGAAAATTGGCTTAGGGGGATGAAGATGGATCCCTGATAAAGCAAGAAGAGGCCTGGAGGCATCGGATTGCTCTGGACCCTTTAGAACCCATCAGCAGCAAGGAGCAGAGGAAACAGCCCTGGCCGGCACAGGACGGCACATCTGGGCAGGAAGCCAGCAAGTCACAACCTATTTCTCCAGATCAGAGCTTCCAGAACTTCTCCAAGGGTTTGGACAACTGACACACCTTGTGTGCAAATGCTGCCCTCCCTCCCCCTAGAATCCGGGTTCCTCCCCACCACTTACATTTGGAGCAACTGTTCTCTGTGGGGAGCCGTCCAGGGCACGGTGAGGTGCTGCAGCATTCCCGCCCCGCCCCCACTCGATGCCAGGAGTCCCCAAGGTCATGGCCACAGTAGACATTCCCCAGTTGTTGTTCAGTATCTCCTGCAGGGAGGAGACGGAACGCTGCACTACAGCTTCCGGAGCTGCTACCTCGTCCTTAAGGGTAAATCCCTTCCCAGGCAGGACCCTGTTATCAATCTCATGGGGCAGGGTGAAAGGGCCCTCATGAAGAACGGGGGGCACAGGGGCCTGTGGGCTGTGCAGGCGGGATGGCATGTGGCTTTAACCTGTCAGTACTGAAGAAAGGGGCCCCGGGCAGGTTTCGAGGCACACCTGAGACCCAGGATTGATCACACTCTCATGGAGCAGCAGAAAAGGGACACACCGCCCCCTGTCATTGCTGTCAGTTAAATACACTTACATTGTGTGCTCTCTACAGAGTGAGTTTGGTTCTTGGGGCAGGGAGACAAGGAAGTCATAGATATCACAATGGTTGTGGTCTCCACTGGCCCCAGCACATAATAGACACACACTAGGCTGGTGCCATGAGAATCTCCTGCGGTGGGGCTGAAAAACACTGGTTTCTTTCCACTCTAATTATATGGCAGGAGTCACTGGGGAAAGGTGATGGTGCCGCATGGCACTAAGGGGTCAGGCAGACTTGTGCTGACAATAGTACCTAATGGCTGTGTGTTTGACATCCCGTGGTTCCGTTTTCCCAGCTGAGAAAAAGCAAAGACTGTCCACCTGGGACTTGAGAAAAAGACTGAAACCTGACCATGAATCCAAGTCTCGCAGCACACGGAAAGCGCTCTGTGAGAAGTGCCCCCGTGACCCAGAATGAAAGGGATAGAGGCAAACTTTGTTACTGCCTACCTGGCCCCGCGACCTCATCTACTGGTGGTTACACCTTTGTCTAATCCCCTCCCCTGAAGTGATGGTGGGACCAGTGACTCTGGCCAAGGTGAGGGGGTGTCACTTCTGATATTACAATGCAGAAGACTGTGACTTGCGCCTGGCTAACAGACTGCAGTGCTGTCTCAGCCTGCACGCTGTGACGAAGCAGCCACGTCAGCAAAATCCACGTCGCCTCCATCCAGAAGTCAGAGAACTAAAGCCCTGAGGAACTGAAACTGAATCCAGCCGACAGTCACTGTGCTGAGAATTGGCAGCTTCCCCCACTGGCTTCCTGATGACACCCCAGCCCCACTGACACCTTGACTGCAACCAGTGAGAGACCCTGAGCAGAGGACCCAGCTAAACCAACACCTGGATTCCTGACCTACAGACACTGTGAGATATTAAATGTGTTGTGTTAAGCCACTACATTTGGGGTGATTTGTTACGCAGCATCAGCTAACTAATAACATAACAGCAGACTATTGAAGTAAATCATTCATACGGTAGAATAAAAATATCCCAATACTCACTGAACATATATGTATGTGCCAGTCTCTGTGCTAAATGTTTTATATATTTTTTTATATATATAAAAAATGTTTTATATATATTAATATATAAATGTTTTATATATATTCTCATTTAGTTATAACAACTATTATAATTCATTTCTTATAAATGAAGAAACTGAGTCACGAAGGAAGTAAATTGCTCAATGTTATGTGCAAACGCAGCCAGAACTAGAAGCCAGGCCAGACCGACCCCAGGCACAAATTCCTCATTATTTCCCAATTCTGGGATGGCGGCAGATAACGAACGTTAGATAAAGGTAGAAAGATGAGCAGGGGTTGGCAAGCTCTGGCCATGGGCCAAATCAGCCCACTGCTTGCTTTTGTAAATAAAAAGTGTTATTGGCACACAGCCGTCCCTCTTCATTTACATATTTTTACACTACAATAGAAGAGTTGAGTAGTAATGACAGAGGGCATTCAGTCTGCAAAGCCAAATATTTACACTCTGGCCTTTACAGAGTTTGATGGCCCACAAACTAGAGTTAGACTCCAGAGGGCTTTGAGGGCCACAGAAGAGAAATCCGAGTTTTCTGAGCAGAGTAACACTGCAAAAAACAACGCTGGTGGCATTCATGTGCTGGAATCCCCTGTTGGGGAGGTCCCAAACGTGAAGCAGTGTCACAGTCAGTGTTTTAATGATGGTCTGCAAAATTACAACATACTGCACTCATAGTAAAAAGAGAAACACAAAGTAATACGTACAAAGTAATACAAGATGATACGTACAAAGTAATACAAGATGATAATAATAGGGGGAAATGCGTGTGTGTGTGTAGGGGGCGTGGGGAAATATGGGAACTCTCTGTACTATCTTCAATTTTTCTGTAAACCTAAAACTACTCTACGTAGTCTATTAAAACAGGGCCCTGAACAGATAAATTAGGAGTTACATCATCAAGAACCAAGAGAAAAGAGGGAGGAAGGAAGGAAGTTAGGAAGGAATGAAGGGAAGGAGGAAGTCAGCAAGGTAGGAGAGGGGAAAGGAAGAGAGAAGGAGGGAAGGGGTGGGGAGAGAGCCCAGCCAGCCCCGAGCAGTCACGTTTTACTAGCTGGTTCCTTCGTAACAGCTGCTATGAATAAGCCCCAGAGAGAAGCCAGGTCAGCCCTGGCCAAACGGACTTCCCCTTTTTCTTCCAAGGCCTGTGAGTGCCATAACACTATAACACGTGAAGATCAAAATCTCCTGACAACTCAGGCGTGGGTTAACTGACACCAGAGTCATGCCAGGCCCAGGGACCACAGCGGCCCCAGGGGCAGATCAGAGAAAGGCCCTCCTGGGGATTACTGCCCAATTCCACTTGACCAACATAAAGCATGTGCTGGCCAGTGAAGAGCTGACTTCTGCAAGATGGCGCAGGGCAGGGGACAACCTCTTGATTCTCCTGCTGCAGCTGACACTCTGTGCCATCCAGCCTGCGGCTCAAGCCACTCCTCCCACCACTTCCTCCTGGGGAGATTCGGTTCCTGCCATTTCCTGGTGTGAAGCTCTCAGTGAGGCCCCTCTCCCTCCTTGTGCCCCAACACCACGTGGAAAGGAGAAACTGGACACATGTCTGTCATCTACCCACCCTGTGTCTGTCCTCCAAACTTTGCAGGGAGAAGGATAAAAGCAGCTGAAATAAGTGGAGAAAGGCATCCCAAGGATGGTTCCAGACACTGCAGTTCTATTCAGGATGCCCTGGGAATGGCCTGTGCTCAAAACACCAACTGCCATTTCCTGGTGAAATCACTGTATCCATCACTCACATAGCACTTCTTCATGATGGCAGGCGGTGTGCTTTTCTTTTTTAGGAACATTGGGCAAATAAATCGCTCCATTTGACTACGGAAATAAGTCCCCCTGCTGTGGTAGCCAGTCTCCAACGACTCCTCTCCTGATTCCCACACTCTTGCGTGGTCCCCGCCCACTCCGCACCACAGCTGATCTGCGTGACCGATCTCCCGTGCCAGAAATGAGAACGCGTCACTTCAGAGACCAAGTCAGGAAAGACACGTGGCTTCTTCCTCACTCTCTCTGGGGAAAAGCAGCTGCCACATTGTGAGGATGCTCAAGCACCCCAGGGAGCCATCCTGGAAGTGGCAGCCCTGGCTGGCACACGCTCTGCGACTGTCGGAGTCTCTCAGTTCCAGCCTCCCAGTCAAGCTGCCTTCAAGTTCCCAACCCGTAGAAACTGTGGGGCAATACATGCTTGCTGTTTTAAGTTTGGGGGTCATTTATCACACAGCAAGGGACAAAGGATACACCCGCATCTGGGTTGATTCACCTGGCATCCCCACGTAGATATTTAGTCAGCTGTTACATTTTCCCAATGGTAAGCATGAAACTACCGGCATTTTCACTTTTGTTTTCCCAACCTCTATTGTCCTGATAACCTGGGGAGGCACGAGAGCCCGAAAGGACTGGTAAACTCAGTGAGAAGAGTGGTAGAACAGCTAGTGCGGGAAAGTGAAGCCTTTGGGATTTCACATATTATCAAGACTTCAATGCCAGCACTAAGTTTCTGAAACTGAACGAACCCACTGCCTCTGTCAGCTTCCCCTAAAGCAATGTTCTTCCCCTGGCCTCGCAGACACGGGTGCCGATCATTCTGTGGAGGGTCTTCCTGGGCTCTGGGGAGTACTGAGCAGCGTACCTGAACCCTGCTTACTTGACGGCAGGAGCACCCCTAGTCCTGACAATCACAGATGTCCCCAGACATGCTCCAGTGTCCTCTGGGGGCAAGACTGCCCCAGAGGAGAGCCCCTGCTCCAAGCGAGCCCCTCATGACAGGAACTGCAGGGACCCAGCAACAGGCAGCTCTCCCCAGCCCAGGCTGCAGATCCTGCCGCTGGGAACTGCGTGGGTGAAATGCGACATCTGAACCCCTTCCCTTCCCACACTGACTTCCCACCTGCACGTGGCAGGAGCGCCTCCATCTCATCTCGCTGGAGGCTGGATATAGAAACAGCACTGGCTTTTATGCATGCACTGCAGCTATTACCTCAGCCTTCACTCATCACCACGGTAACCATCTAAATATGTCAGCCTGACAAGCTATGACTACAAATGGAGGGGGAGGAGAGCCTGGGGGACTAGGGATGGCACCTGAGGGCCAGGGCAATGACACGCTGCTCCAAAGCCACTCGGCTCGACTGCGGACTTGGTCAGTGCTGACCCCAATCAGGTGGCATCACACTCCTAATGAGACAAGGCAAACGGGCACAGTGGGCTTGACCCCGGGGGTTAAAGGTCTCTGGGAACAGAGTAGGACTGTGCTCTTGGTGGCTTCCAGACCCAACCTTCCTTTTTGTAACATGAGGGTGGGGGAGTGTGGGGGTGGTTCCCCTGTTTTACATGTTCTGACCACTGCGGATTTGTTCTGGTGTCTTCTGTGAGCAGGGACAGGCCTCAGTTTTTTTCCAAATAATTAACACAGAGCCTCTCCCCCTTGGCACTGCTGACACTGGGACTGGGTCACTCTCTGGGGGCCCATCCTGGGCAGTGTGGGATGTTGAACAGCATTCCTACCCCCCGCCCACCCTCTCAGTGGCAGGAGCACCCTCAGTGTGACAACCACAGATACTCCCAGATATCACCCGGGTCCCCCGGGGACAGGATTACCCCATGCCAGGCAATGTCCTCCACCACCTGGGATTGTAATGTACGGAGGGACAGGCACCTGATTTGGGAAGAGGACCAACTTCAGGCAATAAAAAAAGAAAATGTGTACAGATTTCTCCTTCCACTCACAATTAAAGCAGCTACACTGAGTCCCCATAGAAGGGGGGTGGATGAGGACATATATTCTTGCTTCTGAGAGGCAGCGTGGTGGCATACCATTTGTCCCATCTTCATGACTTTCTCCCTCCTCTATGGCTCAGTTTCCACATCTGTAGCATGGAGGGGATAGCAGCACCTTCTAGATGGATTTTTTGGATTAAATAAATACTATAAAAATACTTAAATCACTGCCCAACATATTGTTAATAGTACATCATTGCTTTATTATTAAAACTTTGTTATAGGTTTGGCTGCTGTGGCTCAGTGGACTGAGTGCTGGCCTACAAACCAAAGGGTCACCGATTCAATTCCCAGAGAGGGCACAGGTCTGGGTTGTGGGCTGGGTCCCCAGTGAGGGGGGGGGGGCACGTGAGAGGCAACCAGACATTGATGTTTCTCTCTCTCTTTTCCTCCCTTCCCCTCTCTCTAAAAATAAATAAATAAAATCTTTTAAAAATAACTTTTATATGCATATATCATGTTAACTTATATATTAGAACTTCTTTATTACGTTAGAACTTTACCTGCTTTCATGACAAGATCAGGGCCCAGCAAATGAGTTTCAGTGAAGGGTCAGCCAGTAAATATTTTTGGCTTTGCAAATTACACAATCTCTGTCCCTACAACTCAACTGGGCTATTGTAAACAAATGGGTGTGACCATGTGCCAACAAAACTTTATTTACAAAACCAGGTAGCCCGGATTCCGCCCCAAGGCTATAGTTTGTGGTCTATGAAAAAATGACAGCATTTTAGTCACAAATGCTCATTTCCAGGCACCAGTGCTGACACACATTCCACTTTCTCATCCTGAAATTAGATCCTGGGTCATAGGAAAAGTTCAACGTTGCCTGTCACGATAACTTGGCAAACTGGTCTTAGGCCACCAGACAACACTCACAACCCCAGAGGACCTGCTGCCGCTGCTGCTTCTTTTTTTTTTTTAATGTATTTTTAGACAGAGAGGAAGGGAGAAAGAGAGGGAAAGAAACATCAATGTGTGGCTGTCTCACCTGCGTGCCCTACTGGGGACCTGGCCTGCAACCCAGGCACGTGCCCTAGACTGGGAATCGAGTCAGCGACCCTTTGGTCTGCAGGCCGGCACTCAAACCACTGAGCCACACCAGCCAGGGCCTGCTTCTTTTAAATTCAGAAAAGAGCTGTTGCTTCCCAACCACCTTGAAAAATCTGTCACCTTGCTAGTAAACACCTCTATCAACCAGCTAGAAAACTCTGACTGCAAAGGACATCCAAAATATCTAAATCACTAAATCAACCAACAACGAGTGTGGGTGAGGATGGAGAGAAAAGGGAGCCATGTGCACTTTTGGTCAGATTGCAAACTGGTGCAGCCACTGTGGAAAATGGCATGAAGGTTCCTCAAAAAACTAAAATTAGAGCTGCCCCACGATCCACCAAGTGCACTTCTGGGTATTTATCCAAAGAAAAGATATTACTTCAAGAAGATATATGGACCCCTAGCTCACTGCAGCACTATTCACGACAGCCAAGACATGCTTGAAAGCAACCTAGGTGTCCATACACAGCCGACTGGGTAAACATGTGATACATACACACAATGGAATATTACTCTATCATAAAAAAGAATAAAATCTTACCACTCGTGACAACATGGATGCACCTAGAGGATATTATGCTAACTGAAGTAAGTCAGACAAATACCATATGGTTTTACTTATGTGTGGAATGTAAAAAACAAAAATAAATGAACAAACAAAACAGAAACAGACTCAGAAAACCAGCTGATGGTTGCCAAAGGGGAGGGTTGTGCGGGAATGGGAATAAAGAAAAACAAATGAAAAACAAAATACCTAAATTTGGTGAGCAAAATTTTCATATCATTCTAGATAGGATAGTTTATCACCTGCAAAACTGTCACTGGTCAGGTCCCCTTAAAATCCATTCCTAGAGAAAGGACTGGTTTCCTGCATATGGAAAACCGAGTACAATCACAGACCAGAGGGCCTATGGAGATACAACAAATGTCATGTGGGGTCCTGGGTAAAGTCCTAGGGTACGAAAAGGGCATTAGGGGAAAACTATGGAAATCTGAATAAAGCATTAACGTTAGTTAATAATAACACACTAATATTGGTTTATTGTGACAAATGTACCAGAGTGATGTTTGATGTTAACGACAGTGGAGACTGGGGTGTATGGATAGTCTCCATGCGGTCTTCCCAATTTTTCTGTGACTCTAAAACCATTCTAAAAGTTTATTTAAAAAGAAGAAGAAAAGAAGGGAGCACCAACAGACAATTAGCTACTTATGCTAGAGAATGCTTTAAAATGTGATTGAGGGAACATGAAGTCCCTGTGACAGCATCTAATAATGAAAGGATTACATAAAACCTAGAAAAGATGTTAACAGGATATGCTAATAAGTGGGAAAGTTTGCTCTTCTGAAAGGAATGAGGAGGGGGGGAAAGACAGGTGGCTGAGTGGTTCCTGTGCCAGCCTTGGTGGTCGAGAGCCTTGCAGCTGGAGGGAGCTTCTGAAATACCCGGGCAGATCTGGACAACGGGTGCATCCACTCAGGAGGCCATGCTGCCCAGGTGGCGCTCAACCAATGCCTGCCAAGTGTGCAGCCAATGGCCAGGCATGGAGGAGGGCAGGGGTTTTATGGATGAAAAGTTTTGGAAAATAAGAGTGAAGCAGTGGTCCAAGGAAAGACAGACAACTAACATCTCCTGGTCTTTGCAAGATAACTTATTAGACACCAGGGTCTCTCCCCTCAGTCATACAGGCATTCAGGGCCAGACTGTTCTCTGTGGGGGGACATCCTGAGCACTGCGGCGTGTTCATCCCTGGTCCCCATCCACTCGATGCCTGGGGTACCCCCAGTCATGACAACCACAGATGTCCTCAAACATCACCTGGTGTCCCTTGGGAGTAAGATCATCCCAGATGAGAACCACTGTCCTACAATATCTAACAGTCTACGCAGAACTCCATAAGAAGTGTAAGTATCCTCATTCTACAGATGGGGAAACTGAGGCTCAGAAAGGCAATAAAGCCAGACTGAGGTCTTCAAGCTACAAGGAGGTCTCAGAGAAGGAGCTAGTCATGAGTGTCAAGTATGTACCGCTTTGAATGAGGGGTCTCTGCACTGGGAAGGAGAAGGGCCCAGCTGATGCATTAGAGACAAGAGGACAACCCTGGTCAAGCCACTTGTGTTTGTAAATAAAGTTTTATTGAAACACAGCCATTCCCATTCACTTGAATACTGTCTATGGTACTTTTGTGCTTACAAGGGCAGAGCTACGTAGCTGTGACAGAGACTGCCTGGCCCGTGAAGCTGGAAATATTTATTCTCTGGCCCTTGACAGAAATTTGTTGACTCCTCATAGAGATCCAACATCGCCACCTCAGGCGCCACAGGGTTTTCTCTTCAGACTCCACCAAAGTCTGTGTGCGCAGTGAATATTTTGTTGAAGAAATGAAGACAACAGGGGCAGCCTCCCTGGGGGTGAAACAAATTTGGCCTGTCCCACCTGGTTCTCGTCAGAGGCCTACCCTGGGCTCCCCTGCTCAGCCAGGCTGGGGGGTCTACCTTTCCACACCCACCGGGCCCACCCTAGCCTGTCAGATGAGCTGACAGCACAACAGCCCATCCGCCTCTGAAGCTCCACTGGTGTGTGGGCAGTACTGTCATCACAACCCGCTCTCCCGTGGGATAGAGCGGGGGCTTCTGCTCTGAGCTCTGTTGCTCCGGGAACCATATTCACCTGACTCTGCAAGGTCAGCCCTGCAGCCTCCGGAGGGTAAAATGTGCTGAGCATGACAGGCACTGCTGCACCAGCTCATCTTCCCACAGCCCCAGCGACCTTGGCCCAGCTTTGGGTCCTGGTGTGAAACCCACAGAATATTCTTTTTTATTTAATTAAATTTTTTTGGGTGACATTGGTTAGCAAGATCATACAGGCTTCAAGTGTACATTTTTTTTTTAATCGAGAGAGAGACAGACAGACATCAATTTGTTGTTTCACTTATGCATTCATTGGTTGATTCGTGTATGTGCCCTGACCAGGGATTGAACCCACAACTTAGGTATATCAGGTCAACACTCCAACCAACAAGCTACCCAGCCAGGGCTCAAGTGTACATTTCTATGATACATGATTTGTATAATTGCATTGTGTACCCACCACCCAAAGTCAAATCATCTTCCATATATTTGGCCCCCTTTACCCTTCACTACCTTCCTACCCACTTCCCTCTGATAACTATCACACTGATGTCTGTGTCCACGAGTTTCCGTTTTATATCTCGCATATAAGTGAAATCATATGGTTCTTAGCTTTTTCTGACTGATTTCACTTAATATAATATTCTTGAGGTCCACCCATGTGGTCGCAAATAGCAGTATTTCATCTTTTCTCAGGACTAAGTATTCTGTTGTATATACGTACACTTCTTCATGAAGTCCTCTATCAACGGACACTTCGGTTGTTGCCATGTCTTGGCCACTGTGAACAATGCTGCAATGACACTATGTTCACATACCTTTGCCAATAAATGCTTTTGAGTTTTTCAGGCAGATATCCAGAAGAGGGATTGCTGGATCATATGGTAACTCTGTTCTTAATTTCTCACCAGCAGTGAATGAGGGTTCCTTTTTCTTCTCCATCTCTAACACTTGGTATTACCTGTTTTGTTGATAACAGCTATTCTAACAGGTGTGAGATGGTATCTCATTGTGATTTTGATTTGTACTTCCCTAATAGTGAAGTCGAGCATCTTTTCATGTATCTGTTGGACATTTGTATGTCTTCTTGGGAGAGGTGTCTATTTACGTCTTCTGCCCGTTTTTAAAAAAAATTTTTTAAAACCTCACTGGAGGATAAGTTTATTGATGAGACAGAGATAGAGACAGAGACAGAGATAGAGACAGAGGTGGAGGTGGAGATAGAGATAGAGAAACATCGACTGATTGCCTCACATATGTGCGTGACCGGGGACCAAACCTGCAACCTTTTGGTGTATGGATGATGCTCCAACCAACTGAGCCACACAGCTAGGGTCTCTGCCCATTTATTAATTGGATTGTTTGTTTGTTTGGTGTTGAGTTGTATGAGTTCTTTATATATTTTGGGTATTAATCTCTTGTTTGAGCTGTTGTTTTCAAATATTATTTCCATTCGGTTGGTTGTCTTTTTGTTTCGTTGGTGTTTTCTTTTGCTATGCAAAAGTTTTTTAGTTTGACAGTCCCATTCATTGATTTTTGCCTTCAATTCCCTTGCTTTTGGAGTCAAATTCATAAAATTTCTCTAAGACAAAGGTCCATAAGTTTAGTAACTATGTTTTCTTCTATATGATTTGTTGTTTCAGGTTTCATATTTAGGGCTTTGATCCACTATGAATTAGTTTTTGTACATGAGGACAAACTATAATCTAGTTTCATTCTTTGGCATGTGGTTTTCCAATTTTCCCAGCAATATTTATTGAAGAGGCTTTCTTTTTTCTCCATTGTGTGTTTTTGGCTCCTTTGTCAAAAATTATTTGCCCATACACATGTGGGTTTACTTCTGGCGCCTCAATTCTATTCCATTGATCTGTGTTTCTGTCCTTCTGACAACACCATGCTGTTTTGAGTTTTGATTATTGTAGCTCTGTAGTATAATTTGAAGTCAGACAGTATGATACCTCTGGCTTTATTCTTTTTTCTCAGTATTGCTTTAGTTATTCAGGGTCTTTTGTGGTTGCATACAATTCCGATGATTTCTTGCTCCTTGTCTTTAAAAATATGACAGAATATTCTTTAATTTGAAGGTAACCTTAGCCCATGCTTTCTCCCTGGAGCACTGCTGACATTGGGATCAGGTCATTCTCTGCGGGGGACTGTCCTGGATACCATGGGGGATTGAGCAGCCTCCTGGTCCCCGCCCAGCATCCCTGGATGGTGGTGGCTTTGAGCCTTGCATGGCCAGCCATGTCCTTCGCACTAACCATAAAATGCTCCCAGGCAACTTACGCTCACCTGCATTCCAACATGCTTTTCTGATTTAGAGCTGGGGACGAGCTCTGCCTGGGAACATTTCTTCCTGAGGGCCAAGGAGGGGTTGCTGAGCTCTGGTGCCTGTTCTGGGGTTATGAGTTTGACGCGGGCCCCAGGGCAGGCAGCTGACAACAGTGTGGGGCCCTGGAGAGTCTACACCTGGCTCACTGGAAGGGGACATTGCTCCCGGGCCAGCTCTGTCACCACCCAGTAAGCGGCCTGATGTCGTCAGCAGTTCAAATTATCCTGAGAGTTTTTATTGTACAATCTCCTGATTTTTAAATGTTGGCAATAAAAAGGGGACATTAGGGAAAAGCTGGTGAAATCTGAATAAAGTGTGGACTTTGGTTAATCATAAGGCATTGACTGGCTCACTAATGTGGCACATGTGCCACATGAATGTTAATAGTGGGGGAAACTGGGTGTGGGGCATACGGGAGATGTGTACTATCTCTGCCATTTTCTTGTAACTCAAAGACTACTCCAAGATAAGTTAGTTTATTTTTTTCCTCACCCGAGGACATTTTCTCATTGCTTTTAGAGAGGAAGGGAGAGAGAGAAACATCGGTTGCCTCCTGTATACGCCTAGACTGGGGATCATACACACCGCAACCTGGGATGGAACCTACAACCCAGCCATGTGCCTGGACCAGGAACCGAACCCTCAACGCTTCAGTCATGGGACGACGCTCCAAGCAACTGAGCCGTACCGGTGAAAGCCAAGATAAGTTTATTTTAAAAGAAAAGTTTGCAATCCATAAACTATATTGCTGTTATACAATGCAGGATGTTCACAGTTTCCCTATAATTTGCCATTAAAAAGCCTCCATTTGTCTTCCAAATTCAATGGGCTCATTCTCAAAAGTAACCATCAAATAAATATAAATAGTCATGATACATTTTTTTAGAAATTAAAAAACTTCTGGGTTGCTCAAGCTCCCAGACACGTGGACAGGATTCAGTCTATGAGCCACCAGACCCAGGTAGGTGAGCGATGGCACAAGTGGTTGGGAGGTGGGGAGCCAGCCCTTTAAGGAGACATGGAGCCCAGCCTTTGGCAGTACAGACAGCACAGAGGTCCCTGGCCCCCTGCAGCCTCTAAGCCAAGGAGGGCCCTAAAACCACGCCCGTGGGTACCATTCTCGAGCGCAGAGATGCCTAGCTCCGAACCAGGGCTACGGAGGATCTCGATGCCATGTCGCCCTCAAGTTAATATGGCCACAAGGTTTGAAGATATTCCTTGTTTCAGATAAGGACAGAAGCTCTTTTTTTAAAAAAGCAAAACAAAATATAAAACACCACCAAATCTAGTAAGAAGAAAAGGAAGAATTCAAACTCAGGTTTAACTCTGAAGTTCATGAAGGGAAGAGATCCAGCGTAACCCAGTAGTTTCAAGGTAGCGACACTGGGCAGTGTCTGGGACATCTGTGGCTGTCACAACTGGAGATGCCCCTGGCATCTAGTGTGTGGGGACCAGGAATGTTGCTCAACACCCCGCAGTGCCTGGGATGCCCGCCCCCCAGCCCCGTAGAGAACGGCCCAGCCCCAGTGTCAGCAGTACTGAGTGAGAGAGACCCTGGTCAACAGCAAGCAAGTAATGTCTTACACACCAAGACCTATACGTCCTGACACTGAAAGAGCCAAGATATTGCTAAGTACTGGGAACTGCAACCAATACATTGACTAATACAAGCCACTTGAGTTCAAACTTTTTTCTTAAAAAGATCTATTTGTATATGCAAAAAAAAACATTCTAGAAGAAAACTCCAAAACTGTTAATAGTTATAAGGGTCAGTTGGATTGAGGGGTGAGGAATGTACTCTTTGTTTTATGCCCTTATATATAATTTGATATTTTAGCTACCGTAAGCATAGTACTTTGCTAATTCAAAACTTAGTTCCACTAACCAGAGATTTGATGCGTTAAAGAATAATCTAGCCCTAAATGTCAATAGCGCCTAGGTTGAAAACCCTAAATATACAAAAAATACAACGTAAAGAAATAACCATTAAAGAAGTGACATGTTAAAGATTACTTCCCCAGAGAAGGGAGGGAGAAAAATGGGAAACAGGAGAAAGCCTCATGATGAGGACATAAAAACAAAAGCACCCATCAGTGTAGACCGATATGTAAAACAGAAAGCCAACCACAGTTGGGAGCTGGGTATGGCACGCAATCTATGAGATCACACAGGGTGGCAGCTATTGACAGTCCCCATGGGAATCAGGAGCACAGGATTCAATTTATGCCCACCACCTAACCTTTAACCTCTGCTCTGTGAAGATCAAGTCCATGTGGAGCTCAGCTCTAGGAACCCGCTTCCCAGCGGGCAGCAGTGCAGTCGAATGCAATCAACGAACCTCATCTGCTACCACACACAGGACCCCCAAAAAGCAGGTACCATACGGAACACCTCCACGTATAACTTACTGGGTGCTGACCACAGCTTTTCTAGAAAAGTAAACTTGAAGTTTTTAGCACTGAGCAGCTAGGTATTTTTTTTTTGCTCTCTACAATTATTTAACATCCTATCATTGCACTGTCTCATGGCACTAGTATTCTTTGAAAACATGGCTTTTAATGGCAGCCCACATATCTACACTAATATATCGTAACTGATTAACCAACTTCTTTACTATTGGCCATTTAGACTGTTCCCATTTTTTGCTTTATAAATAATGCTGCTGAGAACATCTTTACGTTCCCCTTAGTATTTATTTTTAGAGATGCTAGTTTTGTATTGGAGAACATCAAATAGTGTGAAGGTTCTTGAAAACACATTATTAAACTATTATTGAGAAAGATTATTCCATTTTATACTATCCTGTCCACACCCTCATCAACACTGCTATTATCTTTCATTATTTATCACCTATTTTTTAAATGAAAAATAAAATCTTTCTGTGGGTTTCTGTTGAGTTTTATTAAATCCTTATAAAACAGAATACAAAATCCTGGCATTGACAGTTGGTGTCGAGGGAAACTTTTGAGCTGTATCAGTTTACCTGGTACAGTGGAGTTAAAAGTGATTGAACACTTTCTTCGCATTTAAAAAAAAACCTTTTGTCTTTTTTATACATCTTAACATGGAAACCCTGCTGTTTCCCCTTCCCCCAGCGCTGCAGCAGTTTGGCGGCCTGGGATCCTCGGACCCTAGGGCCCTAGGATCCAGGTGCTCATTTGCAGTAATGGTTCTGGGCAGTCATTTTTGTGTGTGTGTGGTTTTTTTAAAATAAACTTTTTAGTTTGCAATAATTTCAGATTTGCAGAAGAGTTGCAAAGATAGTACAAGACATCCCCTGTATATCCCTCATCTGGCTTTCCCTAAT